>ML288595.1:57899-88624 GCA_005239495.1 Nicotiana undulata
AAACCACGGAAAAAAGCCTTAAACCCCTTTAAACAGAAAAAAAAACAAACCCCCCCCCCCCCCCCCCCCGCCCACGCCACACTTTGCCATCTTAATAGTCTCGCGAATTTGTTGGCGTTGATATCAATTGTTAGGCTAAATGGTCCAAAGATACTCTTAACATTGTGTGATATTGTTCGCTTTGGGCCCGCACGATTTTTCCCAGATGGCCTCACATCATTAAGAGTATTCAACCCCTTAGAAGCCGCTTATTTTTCTTTTCTATTTCTCATATGGGACTTTGTTCACACACACCCTATAACCTTAAACCTTGTTTGGTTACTAATTGTTATGAATCAACCCCGACCCAATGTCACACAAGTAGCTATTGGGCTGAGAAGAGCTTTTGGGCCGAGAACAAGTAATAGAGCCAGGTTAATTTGGGATCCAGGTTGAGTATTTGACACAAGGATAATTCTGTTAAAAGGGGGACTGATCGGTTATTTTGGGATTATGCTTATTGTTATGTTGAATATGTTCTCTCTCATCTCTGCTATGTATCACTGATTTCCTCATCCCTTCTATATCGGACTATGTTTCTCACCTCTTTCTTCTTATTAGTTCTTATATGTCATTTCAATTGCTATTCCGTGTAATTTTGTTTAGTAAGGGCAATACTAGAAGTGAATTTACTTGTGTGCGAATTGGTTATTTCAAGTTTGTTACATTGGTGCTTTCATCCCTCGGAGTCCAAAGGCGGCTATGATTCTGCCTCGATTTAGTGGCGACGGTAACCTTGCGAGTTGGCTTTTTCGAGCCGAGTTGTACTTCACATACCTTGGCTTCTCCAAGCAGGATTGGTTGCCTCTTCCATCCTTCTACCTAGATGGTGATGCCCTTGCTTGGTTTGATTTGTTATTTCGCAGTAAACAATTCTATGATTGGAACCTTTTTAAGGAGAAGTTTCTTCTACATTTTCAAAAATTGACTTTTGTTGATTTGCAACGTAATTCAAATTTCTATGAGCTTGAATCTGCTTCTGGACCAACCAACAAGACAGAACAAGTCATTACTGCAGTGTCTATTGGAGTTTTCTCTAATACAATCACTGATAGGTCTTCGATTACACCTGCGAACTCCAAAGTTCATGCTCCTTCCTCTTTAGGTTTATTCACAAGCCTTCAAGTCCCTGATATACATGATCCCAACTCTAGTTTACTTAGTGGAGGCAAGTACAGACTAGTTGAAGACAAGGTGTTTGGCACATTTCTCCAGAGTGATAAACCTGATCAGCCTTGTCATTGTGCAAGTGATGAAGCATGTCTTGCTCCTCTTGTCGGTCATGATCATCTTGTACCTAGTGAAATTGAACCATTTACTTCTTCTGAGGGTTTGTTTGTTGAATTTGAGAAGCTTTCACATGCAACTGCCCTTACCTCTAGGATGAAATGTGAACTGGAAACCGAACAAGTCGCGTCTGACCAAATGTTTGCTAAAAATCCTCAACAAAATACCGACGAATAACTCACTCCATTTTCCCCTCTGATAATGGATCCTTTTGCTAGCTTGGTCATAGGTGATAAGTTTCCTTTTGGTCAAACACTCGTTGTGCCTGTTAGTGTCAATTTGAACGATGGACATATGTTTGATACCTATTATTGCTGTCACGCGAGGTATTGCACATCTCTTTTGTAGTTGGGACTATCCCATTTTGTAGTTGTATGGACAATTGGTTTGACACACTGTCGCGCCCCCTTTTTCAAACTGCTTTCGGGGTCGGTCAATGGTTTTTGACATTGTTGGGACAACTCATTTCCTTTTGGGAAGGGGTTTGCAAGTTTTGAAGAGTCGCCACCTAACGAGTTAAGGTGCATTAGGGCACCTATTTGGGGTTCATTTACAAACAAGTTTGATAACCAGAGGTAGGGTAAGGGCTTGAAATTATCATAAGGGGAAGGAGTTAGGCACCTCTCAGAATCCGCAACTGTTGTTCCCGGCAATGTAGGCAGTAAATGTTTAAGAAAAGCAGGTAGTTTTGAAATACTCGCAGTCTAAGCACACATGTGTTACTAGGTTTTTAATAGATAAGTGGATTTGAAAGAGTTATATTCTAAGCATGCATAGGGGATGTCCTAGGTTATTTGTAATATGGATCACATCAATGCAATACCCGGTATGTCACTCCTCAAAGAGGGGCTACACGTGGTATTAGCGCACCGGTCATCATATCCATATCTATCCTTCCCACCCCGTAAAGGTAATTAAAACGCATATTGGTCAACGACTTCTATTGCATGCTGTTACTCGTCCCTTCCTAATAGCCCTGGAGGAATTTAGGACTTCTGTTCTAAGAAGGAAGTTCTAGGCAGACCCTCAGGTTTAAAGGCAAAATACTAGGCGACAGACAAGAACACAGAGGACAACAATTAGAGGATAAACACACAAACAGAGAAAGGCTCAGGTATACCTCCACAAATAATGCAAATAGGCAGCATGACTCAAACACATTTAAGGCCCAGCATTTAATTCAGAATCCTAAAGCATAGTATCTAGGTGATTTTAAAATAACAAAGAGGCAGATTTGGGTCTTAACTCATAGAGGAAGTCCTAATCAGTTTTGCCTACTAATTTTAATTTGTTGATAGTTATGCAGTACCCATAAAAGAAGCATATTTCAAGTTTTAACAACTCTAGTCACCTAAGGCTTGCCTAGGCGTGGGACAATTCTCAGTAGTTACCAGATTTATTAAAGAAAATTGTTACAAGTTTTTTTGCCTAAACATGTTGTACTTAGGTGTTGCAAAGATACAGAAGTATTACCAGTTGTTTTGTAAATATGGTGAAACTATTTTTTGGCCTTTTTTCATGCATCAGTAATTAGACTAGGCGTAGAATGAGACCTGAAACATGACATCTAATTATGCACATATAGAGATATAGAATGACTTGTATGCGGAAGTCCTAGGCAGGATTTCTAAATGTACACAACATGATTGCAGAGTTTCCTAAGGCAGGATTTCTAAATGTACCATAATATTAAAGCATTATCAGACCTGGTTTGCATAAATAACAGATTTATATTAACGTTTATCCTAGAACATTACTTTTCTAAGTGTGCATGATAGCGTACTAGTTATTAGCATGTTTTAACCCGGAATTTTATAAGTGATATGAGGATGCATATGCTAAAAATAGTAGACATAGGGGCCTAAGGTGGCATGATTTCTAATGCATGTATACATGAGTCCTACACAGGATTTCTATTACGCAGATAGAAAGTAAAACCTTAAGCATGATTTCTACCCTTTTAGCATGCATAATACCCATCCCTTTTCACTATCCATCCCCAGAGTTGTTTACAAATAATTATTACAGACCATTGGCATAAATTATATAAATGTATAAAGAAAATAAGAAGTTACGCTATAGGGAGCCTACTGATAGGCCCAATATCTCCAGAATTTCTCAATGACATTGGTTCACAGTCTTTCACGCGATCCAGGTGTGTCTAAGTTCCCTAAGGATCTCAAGGGATCCCGGGCAGTGCTCACACCCAGATTCATAACCAAAACTTGGAGTAAGTGCAGTGTGGAAGGGCCAGCTTTAATATGTCAGAGTTCAGAGGGAGCTCATTAAGGTCCCTAAGCAGTCATATAGTAAAGGGGCAGAACCTAGACTTCTAAGAGTATGTGAGAGTGCTTGATATAGTTTTAAAAGAATTGAGTTGTGAAAACAGTTTGAAAATGACTAATCTGAAATCAATTTTTCGAAAGAACAATAGCAGAGTACTCTTAGTGAGAACAGTGTGAGAAGGAAAAGAAACAGGACAATCAGCAACCAAATCAGCAAGCATAGTTCAGGGGGGAAAACACAAACAGGGAAATGAGGATTTGGGGACAAGTAGTTCATATGTGAAAGCATATTTTCACATAGGTAAACATCAGAGAAGTATTACAGGACTTAAACAGTCACAACACAGTCTATCACAAAGTGTTCGTGCCAGCAATTTAACAGCATTAGATAGAGGGGTGCTAGGGTTACACACTATGTTCAGGGAAGGGTTCAGGATTACATAAGTACATGCTAGTAGTGTACTGGGGTCAGGGGTAAGGCAGAATTGTAGTGAACATGCAAGAGAGCAATAGACGTGCTGAACTAGAAGGGAAAGAGCAATCACATTGGTGAACTAGTAAACAAGCTTGCTAATTGCAAGGTAAATAGTAGAACCATAAGTAGAAGCATAAGAGAAATAAAACGAAGTGCAATACGAATAAAAACATATTGTTTTTGATGTTGTAAATCAAATAGAAAACATACCAGTCAACAAATCAGAGAATGAGTTTAGAGAAGTAGAGCATTAGAACAGTAGTGTGTAGAGAAATAGAATAGTAGTGTGTAGAGCAATAGAGCAGTAGAGAAGTAGAGTTACTCAGTATTGGCTTTCAGCCGACTGAGTAGCAAGCAATCAGCAAGAGAAGAGAGCATGTGTGTAGGAGAGAGAGCTTGAAGCGATGTATTGTTCGTGTGTGTGTTGGTTGATGTTAGCTAAAGAAAGAGTAGAGTATTTATAGCTTTGAAAACGAGTAGATAAAATAAGGCAATAAGTACAAAGTTAATACAATTATGGGAAAATCCCAAATCAAGATCAATCAAAGACCCGAATCCCTTTAATTTGGGAGTCATTGTTCAAACGGGCTAAATCAGAGTTAAATAAGGGAAAGAATCAACTATAAACTGATTTTACCCTAATAAAAGTAGTAAAAGCATGTAGCATGTAATAAGACCAAATACAAAATATTTCAAGTAAGGAAAGTATATGTTAAATATTTGAAAGCCTATTTATGCACATAAATAAGGTAGAATACAATTTAGTTCTGAAAATCAGTCAAAGAATCACGGATGCGACTGAAAATCACAGGGAACCAGTGCTAACTAAGGAAAGTATCACACAAACAAGGGAGTAATTTGAAAAATCAGTAAGGAGCTCTAAGGAAAACACAATGGAATCACAGCTTTGGGGAAATCACAGCTTTGAGGGAAATCAATAGAATCAGTAGAGAATATTATGTAAAAATCGATACAACAAATAATCAAGCATGTTAAACAATAAATAACACAAAATCAGAGAAACCCTAAGCAAGTAGTACAGAACAGTAGAAGATTGAAAACCCTAACAACAAATTAAAGCAAGAATCCCAAAGAATACATAGATAGTTTCATAAGAAACGAACACACATAAACACATAATCGAAGACGGCCTAGAAAATTAGGGCTTTCTAGCATAACAACTCAGACAGCAAGAAAAGCGTAAGAGAATCGTTCAAAACACAGTAGAAATCACTAAGAATCAGAAGGAGAACCATTTTTTAAAGGGGGTCAGAAACCCGAACTTCGAAGTGAGGAAATCGTTTGAAAAACAAAGATTTTTTGAAGAAAAAACATATGAAAACATTAAAAGAGACATAGATCCGTCACGGATCTAAAACGATCAGACGATTTAAATCTAGGGTTTCCAGAAAAAACCCAAAAAGAGAAGAAAGCTTAAAATATCACCGACGTTTAGCCGAAAAATGCAAGGATCTTACTCGAACGGCCATAGGAGGCCGGAAAACATGGCATGAGACCGGATATGGGAGTGTTCTGCCTCAGGGTCACTTGAGATCCTCCATCGGTGACACAGGCATGAAAGACGGAGCCATGGGGTTGCTGAGAGGTGGAAACTTCATAGTTTCCGGCGAGGAGGTGGCCGGAGAAGGAGAGACAGAGCTCATGGAAAGCAAAGGTTCTAGAGAGAGTCGAGAGGCTTCATAGAGAGAGAGAGAGAGAGAGAGAGAGAGAGAGAGAGAGACCGTTCAGTGTTACGAGTGAGGGGGAAATGAACGGAGGAAGGGTAGTCTATTAGGTGTTAATATGGTAAGTTTTGATCTGGGCCATTGATTTGAATTAATCAACGGCTCAGATCAAAGGTGGATTGGGCCGGGTATAGTTGAGGATTGGGCTGGGTAGTTAATTGGGTTAGATGTCCGTATTAATTAGGCTAAAATCGAAATTAAAAGTGGCTAGATGTTAAATACCCATAAAATAGATAAATAATTAATAAAAATGGTTAATAATTATATAAAATGAAATTGATGCTAAATAGACTAAACTAAGATGATTAATTAGTATTTAAAATACAAATGACTAATTATTGAGTAGAAATAACACAAAATATATAATTAGGCTATAATTTCAAAGTTATTGCAATTATAGCCAAATAATGCCAATTTGGCTAATTTGTGAAATAATTAAATCTTAATAGGACCAAAAATGATATATTAAACCAAGAAATGTTTTAAAATCATTTGTAATGCATTTTATGATTAATTACTGGAGATAAAAATACTGGATAAATTAGAATAAATTAATAAAAATATGGGAGAATTATAGAAAAATAACAATTATTATAAAAACTGATTTTGAAGTATATTTGTAAGTTTAAAAATAATTTGAGGAAAAGTTGGGTATCAACAGCTGCCCCTCTTTACCCGGGGAGGATGAAAGAGTTGTCGGGTAAAGATATGATGGCCAATTTTTAACCGAATGAAACGATTTGAAGAGATTCAGGTCGCACCTTGGTTTCTGAGTTGCCTACATATCCCTGGTTTTATAGAAATCAGGTCGTATGTAGTTTAGGAGTCACCGACGAAGTATACCGATGAAGTTTTACAAGAACGGACGCAACATACAAGGCTGGATAAATAAACGGTTTACGGGAATGGTTGGGAGAACTGAAGCGGGACCGCTCCTGCTCGGGTAGCCGTTGCTCGCCGGATTACCTGAAAATAAGCAATACAAGTGTATATTGTGCGTAAATTTAAACATGATGCAAGTTCCCGTCGGACCATGAATGTTGTCTTCGGACAGCGAAGGATGACGTCCTCAGACCATGACGTCCTGGGCCATGAATTGTTTGATGCAGGATTCACAATCCATGAAAATGATGTTCTCGAGCCATGAAGATGGTGCCTCCGAATGATGACGCCTTTGAATAATGATATGCAAATTGATAGAGATCCTCGTCCATGACATGGTGTTCTCGGGCTATGAAGATGGTGCCTCCAAACGATGACGCCTTTGGACAGGTTAGCGATATTTCAGCCCATGAAGATGCAATAGTATGATGCAGACAAGACAGAGCTTAGTCTTGCGAATAGAAGGGTAGATCTTAGCCCGAAAGAAAAGCGAAATAAATAGTGCTTGTGACAGCGCTTAATCTCGATGAAAAAGTAAATTGGAGGCAGAGCTTAGCCTCGAAAGGCAGAAAAGTAGCTTTATGCAAAGGGAGGTAGAGCTTAACCTCGGAAGGCAGAAAGGTAGCCTTATGCAAGATGGAAGGCAGAATGGAAGCCTTATGCAAATGGCAGTAGAGCTTAACTTCGGAAGGCAGAAAGGTAGCCTTATGCAGATGCAGATGGAGACAGAGCTTAGTCTCGGCAGGCAGAAAGGTAGCCTTATGCAAGATGGAAGGCAGAATGGAAGCCTTATGCAAATGGAAGTAGAGCTTAACTTCGGAAGGCAGAAAGGTAGCCATATGCGGATGCAGATGGAAACAATGCTTTGTCTCGGAAGGCATAATGGTATCCTTATGCAAATAGAGGTAGAGCTTAACCTCGGAAGATAGAAGGGTAGCCTTATGCAGGAATGCAGATGGAGACAGTGCTTAGTCTCGGAAGGCAGAATGGTAGCCTTATGCAGGAATGCAGACGGAGACAGTGCTTAGTCTCGGAAGGCAGAATGGTAGCCTTATGCAAATGGAGGTAGAGCTTAACCTCGGAAGGCATAAAGGTAGCCTTATGCATATGCAGATGGAGACAGAGCTTAGTCTCGGAAGGCAGAATGGTAGCCTTATGCAAATGGAGGTAGAGCTTAACCTCGGAAGGCATAAAGGTAGCCTTATGCATATGCAGATGGAGACAGAGCTTAGTCTCGGAAGGCAGAAAGGTAGCCTTATGCAGAGAATTAAATAACAAATGACAGTAGCGATTCTTAGTTGGTAGTAAATTGCGGTATTATGACTATTGTGAGCGTTGCGATTATGAAGCATCATTTGTTTATGCTAATAATAAACGTCGGCAGGTGCGACGGTTTTAAGAATCGTGTCTTTGAATAGTATCTGTCCTTCGGGTGGATAGTGTGCTCGGGATTTTGCAATCTTAATGCCTGCATCCAAAGAAAAATCGTGAGTTCTGTAAAAGGGGGAGGTTAGTTTGTATCCCCGCTTGCTTTGCTTGGTTCATTCGGCTTGATCTGATGATACTGTTCATATCATTGGGGTAGCGTTTGCTAAACAAAGTTGTTTTCAAGAGTAAGCATGCATCATTTTGTAAAGATATAGTATAAACATATAATTTAAAATAGTTTTAGATGAACCGCCGACCATGACACGGTTCAAGAAATTGAAACCTCTCCTGCTACGGAATTTTGAGGGTCCTCCTCAAAATTCTGCCCCAGTTTGATGTGTTGATGTTTCTGACTGTTGCTCGTGCGGCGATTGGCTGAAAAATAGAATTTTTATTGAATTGTGACCGAACCCATAGGGCTGCCTACGTATCCCCTCTTAAACAGGAATCAGGTCAAGCGTAGTTCAACTTACATCATTTGGGAAAGCATAAACGATTACACATAATAGCGTTTGACTGTATCTGAATTGATTGGCTTTAGCCAGACTTCTCCGTCCATTTATGCAAGTATGAGTTCCCCTCCTGTCAATACTCGGTGAACCATATATGGACCTTTCCAGTTAGGAGAGAATTTTCCTTTGGCTTCATCTTGATGCAGAAAGATTTTCTTTAACACCAGCTGCCCCGGTGTACTGTCTAGGCTTGACTCTCTTGTTGAAAGCTCTAGTCATTCTATTCTGATAAAGTTTCCCGTGACACACTGCATTTATCCTTTTTCCGTCTATGAGGGCCAGTTGCTCATAACGGCTTTTTACCCACTCTGTATCGCTGAGCTCAGCTTCTTGTATGATATTTAGGGAAGGAATTTCTACTTCAGCGGGAATGACAGCTTATGTACCGTAAACTAGAATGTAAGGGGTTTCCCCGGTTGATGTGCGGACTGTGGTGCGATATCCTAGTAAAGAAAATGATGACTTCTCATGCCACTGCTTGTGCTTTTCTATCATCTTCCTTAGTATCTTCTTGATGTTTTTGTTAGCGGCCTCTACAGCTCCATTCATCTGGGGTCTGTAGGCTGTGGAATTCTTGTGTTTTATCTTGAAAGTCTCGCAAATGGCTTCCATCAGGTCACTATTAAGATTGGAACCATTGTCGGTGATGATTGACTCTGGGACTCCGAATCGACAAACAATGCGGTCGCGGACGAAGTCTGCCACGACTTTCTTAGTCACTGCTTTGTAAGATATTGCTTCGACCCATTTAGTGAAATAATCAATTGCCACTAAGATGAACCTGTGTCCGTTGGAGGCGGTAGGCTTGATCGGTCCAATAACATCCATTCTCCAGGCGGCGAACGGCCACAGTGAGCTTGTTGCATTGAGCTCACTTTGAGGTACCTTTATCATATCTGCGTGTGCCTGACATTGGTAGCATTTTCGAACGTACTGGATGCAGTCTGTTTCCATAGTCATCCAAAAATAACCGGCTTTGAGTATTTTCTTAGCCAAGACAAAATCGTTCATATGTGGGCCACAGGTCTCAGCATGGATCTCCTCAAGTAGTTTGGAGGCCTCTTTTGCATCGACACATCTTAATAATCCCAAATCGTGAGCCCTCCTGTACAGGGTTCCTCCACTGTGAAAGACTTTGTTGCACAATCTCCGAAGCGTGCGTTTCTGAATGTGATTTGCAAGCTCTGGGTACTCTCCCTTTGATATATATTCCTTGATATCATGAAACCACGGCTTTCTGTCTGTTTTCTCTTCAACATGGGCACAGTATGCCGGCTGGCTATGGATCTTCACTGGAATGGGGTCAATGAAGTTCTTATCTGGATGATGTATCATAGATGCTAGAGTGGACAATGCATCGGCGAACTCGTTTTGAATTCTGGGGACGTGCCAAAATTCTATCTTCGTGATCCTCTTTCTCAATTCTGCACATGGTGCAGATATGGCAGTATCTTGGAATTCTTGGTAGCCCATTATCCTTGTACATGATGTATAAGCAAGTCTGAATCACCAATCACTAACAACTCTTGGACATTCATATCAATGGCCATGTTGATCCCTAAGATGCAGACTTCATATTCCGCCATATTATTGGTGCAGGGGAATCTGAGCTTGGCAGATACCGGATAGTGTTGACCATATTCTGATATCAGGACAACTCCAATGCCGACTCCTTTGAAATTTGCCACTCCGTCGAAGAACATTCTCCACCCGTCATAGGATTATGCAATGTCTTCTCCTATGAACGATACCTCTTCATCAGGAAAGTACATTTTCAGGGGTTCGTACTCCCCATCCACAGGGTTCTCAGCAAGATGGTCCGTCAATGCTTGTCCCTTGACTGCTTTCTGGGTCACATAGATAATGTCGAACTCACTCAGCAGGATTTGCCACTTGGCCAACTTGCCAGTGGGCATGGGTTTCTAAAAGATGTACTTCAAGGGATCCATCCTTGATATAAGATATATAGTATAGGCACAGAAGTAATGCCTCAGCTTCTGGGCTACCCAAGTCAAAGCGCAGCAGGTGCGTTCCAATACAGAATACCGAGCTTTGTACGGAGTGAACTTCTTGCTAAGATAATAAATAGCTTGCTCCTTTCTTCGTATTTCATCATGCAGCCCCAGAACGCAGCCGAAAGCTCCATCTAACACTGCAAGGTAGAGTAGCAGAGGTCTACCTGGCTCAGGCGATACTAGGACTGGTGGCGTTAACAAGTATTCCTCAATTCTGACGAAGGCCTTTTGGCAGTCATCGGTCCATTTGGTTGTGGCGTCCTTCTTCAGCATCTTGAAGATGGTTCACATATGACTGTAGATTTGCTATGAACTGGCTGATGTAATTAAGACGTCCCAGGAAACTCATCACATCTTTCTTGTTCCTTGGCAGTGGTAATTCTTGAATGGCTTTGACCTTTTACGGATCCAATTCTATTCCTCGACGGATGACAATGAACCCGAGTAATTTTCCAGCAGGAACCCCGAATGCACACTTCGCGAGGTTTAGTTTCAAATTGTATTTCTGCAACCTATTGAAGAACTTCCTCAGATCTTCTATGTTATCAGCATCTTTCTTGGACTTGATAATAATATCATCCACATATACCTCAATCTCCTTGTGTATCATATCGTGGAAGATAGTGGTCATAGCCCTCATATAAGTGGCCCCAGCATTCTTTAGGCCGAACGACATCATCTTATAGCAGTAAACTCCCCACCGCGTAATGAAAGCCATTTTCTCAGCATCTTCCTCATCCATCCAGATCTGATGGTAACCAGCGAAGCAATCTATGAATGACTGTAGTTCATGCCTGGCGCGATTGTCGATCAGGATATGTATGTTTGGCAAAGGGAAATCGTCTTTTGGACTGGCCCGGTTGAGATCCCGGTAGTCGACACAGACTTTAACCTTCCCATATATCTTTGGCACTGGCACGATGTTGGCTAACCATGTTAGATACTCCAAAACACTGAGTACCTTAGCGTTGATTTGCTTGGTGACTTCTTCCTTAATTTTTAAACTCATGTCCGGTTTAAATTTTCTGAGCTTTTGCTTGACCGGTGGACATATTGGGTTGGTTGTCAACTTGTGAGCAACAATAGACATACTTAGACCGGTCATGTCAACGTACGACCATGCGAATATATCCTCATACTCCTTTAAAAATTATGTGTATTCTTTCTTCTCTGACGGCGACAAATGAATGCTGATACGAGTTTCCTTGACATTTTCGGAATCTCTCAGGTTGACAATTTCGGTCTCGTCCAGGTTGGACTTAGGTCTGTTTTAAAAATTCTCGACTTCTTTGATGATCTCGTCAGGTATGTCATCTTCTTATGAATCAATGTCTGTTTGTTGCGTTGTCTCGTTGCATGTCACAGTCATTGGTTCATCAAGACAAGTAATAGTAATGTTGTATAGATAAAGTAATGAGAGAAAACAATAGTAATAAATATTGATTCATAAAAATTCAAAAGTGCTTTTGATAAATTGAATTGACACTCTTATTGCAGAAATAAAAATGCGAAAAGGAAATCATTTAATGAAAGACAGTGAATGATGCTTGTTTATCCCTGCTACCGCGAGGCTCGTCTAGCTCTGGTTGTTTTGATGGTCCAGTTCTTGAGATACGCTCCTTTGCTGACGACCTGTATGGAAGGGCTTTCTTCCCCCTCCTCCTCGAGAATAACACAACAATCCATGTCATCGTCTTCTAAGAATAGATTCCTCAGTGCTGCAAGTGCCTCTTCTTCATCTGACCCATAGATAATGTCGGCCTGATGGAAGGTTTGCTCTAGATGCGGTATCGGCTGCTCTAGTGGGTAATAGGGACCGCGCCATAGTGGCGACCAGCTATTGATTTCTTCCCAGGTATATTCGTATCCCAAACCGAATGTGGTACCATGTTTCTTGATCTTTATGGGTTTGGAGATCCCTTGGAGGTTCTTGCCAGGCCCTTTACCTGGCTTGTATCCTCTCCAGTTCATCATGCTCGCGATCTTGCTATCCCACCATTTGTCCTTGTTTATGGCATTGACCCGTTCAATGTGGTGGTAAGTTTCCCCTCCCAGCTTCCTTCTTCCTTCGATCACGGGAATAGTCTGGCGACTGTAAATAGGATTTCTTCCATTGCCATGGATGATTACCTCTTGGTGGTTCCATTCAAATTTCACTGCCTGATGCAGCGTTGATGCTACAGCCCCAGCAGCATGTATCCATGGTCTTCCTAAGAGCAGATTGTAGGACGCTGATACATCTATTACTTGAAAGTCAACTTCGAACCATGTTGTCCCCATTTGCAAGCACAGGCTAATCTCGCCAATGGTGTACCTCTGAGAACCGTCAAAAGCTTTCACATTTATAGCTCCCTCTCTTATCTCGTGCATCCCTTTTCCCAATTTCTTGAGCGTTATCAACGGGCAGATATTGAGACTGGATCCCCCGTCGATAAGAATTCTGGTGATGAAATAGTCTTCACATTTAATAGTGATGTGCAGGGCTTTGTTATGACCCAACCATTCAGACGAAAGCTCATCCTCGTGAAAGGTGATCTTATGTCTTTCTAACACTTGGCCTACCATATTGGCAATTTCCCCACTAGTGATATTGTTTGGAACGTCACGCTTCATTCAGCACTTTCAACAAAGCATTTCTGTGTGCCTATGAATTTTGCAGCAAGGAAAGAATGGATATCTGAGCTGGGGTCTTGTTCAACTGGTCAATGACAGATTACTCCTTGGCATGTACCTTCCTCCAAAGGTCGTCCGAACCTGTCTCAATAATGGGTGGTCTGTTGGAAGCCTGTTTGCTTTATTCAGCCAAATGCTCAGGCGCATAGACTCTACTAGTCCTTGTCATACCCTGTGCCGTAGTAGATTCTTCAATCTTGACTTTACCCTTCCTTCTTGCCTCAGCTACATAACCCCATGGTACAGCATTTGTATAGAAAGGTGGTGTGGTTGATATCGCCACCGTGATTGGTGCAGCTACCCTCACTTCGAACGGAACATGTGCTTTAGCAGGTGGCAGAACTGTAACCTCAAATGGTGCAGGCGCATTTGCCGGAGGTATGACTTCGACCTCAATAGGTGCCTTTGCGGGTGGCGCTGCTTCGAATTCAAAAAGTACAGAAATATCTACTTCTGCATCCTCAGACGGCTGAATCTGGACTATGATTGGGTTAAGAGTAACCACTGTCTTCTTTGGGTAATCACCTTCTATGATCAACCCAATCGACCCCTCGGGGTCCCAATCTTCTTCTACTTCAATCATATGGATGCCTGATAACTAGGATTTTTACCTTGTTTTCCGCCCTTTCTTCCTTAAGTTTTGGTTATAATTGTACACAAAATGGCCCCAAAAGCTTATGTGTTGTGCTTGTTGCAGGATTGAGCCAAAAATGATGACAATCAGTCAAGAATCTTCTTGAAAATGAGTGAATCTTGCACAAGTACCAAGAACAACAAGATGCCTATCTCAAGTGCCCACCACAGTCGCGGTCCATTCTCCGCGGACCGCAGTGGTGAAGTTCAGAGAGTCAATTCAAAGGCCAAGTGACCACCGCAGCCGCGGTCCAATCTTTGCAGACCGTGGTGGTAAGGTTCAGAGAAAGGAATTCCAAGCTAAATGCCACCGCGGTCGCGGTCCAATCTTCACGGACCGCGGTGGCATGATTCAGAGGCCTATTTTGTAAGGAAAAAGGCACCGCAGCCGCGGTCCATTTCCCGCGGTCCACGGTCAAGAGTTTCAGAGACACAGCAGCTGAAGACTAAATCAGCCCACCACGGACCGCGTTCGCTTTTACGCGGTCCGCGGTAGCCCTGCAGTATTTTTTTCTGAAATTTCGGCTGGGTATAAATAGCTTCTTTTGTAATTTTTTTAGGTTAAGCTTTGTATCAGCAATAGTAGCAGCTCGTGAATAGTGTTCTTCTTCTTCTTTTTGCTATTGTTTTGATATTTTAACATTGAATCATTGTGGTTTATGTTATAAATCATTAATATGGGTTTTACTTCATATCTTTCATTGAATTTATCTTTGATTATGAGTAGCTAAACCCATTAGTCAGGGTTGTGGCTCAACCCTAGTGTGGGTATTCAATGGGTTTCTAAAATTAGGGCTTGGATGTTTATGGGTGTTTGATATTTGGGCTAATTTAGGGTTTTGTTTTGCTATAATTAGTGGTTGCAAACACTAATTAACCTTCAACTTGGGTCCTTCTTGAGAAAGAGGACGTGAGTCTAGAAAATTGGTCCAACAAGGAATTGGGACAAAATCAAGAGATTGGTAGTTCCAATCAATGGGTTGAATCCAGAGATGGTAAAACCCTACTTGAGTCCTAATTAACGGGTTAAACCTCGAGAGAGTAATACCCGACTTTAACCTAAATTGCTTGCTTATTTGACACCCAATTGGCCTCGAGAGAGGTAATTAGGGCAAAGCCACTCAAACTACCGAGAGGTATAGAGTGGGAAATTTCGTGCATTGGTTATATCATTATCCCTTCATTAACATCCTTGCCTTAGAAATTGGAATCCGCTAAATACTCTCCTAGGTGATAGTCATAACCCTAGTGCCTTTATCCTTATAGAAAACAACTTCAAAAACAGATTAGTTAGTTAAATTGCAGTCAACATAGTATAAATCATAGTTGTAGTTTGAAAACCAACAAATATATGAGAAGTGTAATTAGAAACACGAGACACTACTAGATCACATAGACACTCACTCCAAATATTAACTCCCTGAGAAATCGATCCCGACCTATCGGGTAAAAGCAGCACCGACCCTCATCTTCCTACTCTTTAGTAGTGAGGGTGAGAGCCGATCAATGCCTTCACCCTTATGGTCTGGGAGTGGATTGTTGCGGACGTTGGGAGCGGATTCCTTTGCCACAATGATCTTGTTGTCAATCAAGGACTGTATCTTATCCTTCAAAGAGCGGCATTCATCAATGGTGTGTCCCTTCATGCCGGAATGGTATGCACAGGACTTGTTTGGATTAACCCACTGGGAAGGATTCTCAGGGGTCAACGCAGGGATGGGGGTGACATAACTGGCAGCCTTTATTTCTCATACAACTGGTCGATAGGTTCGGCGATGGCAGTATATTATTTGGGAGGTCTTCGGTCAAAGTTTTGTCGAGGTCTAGGGAAGTTTTGGCGTGCAGGGGGTGACTGATAGTGGGATGGTTGAGAGTTGTAAGTATGGCAAATGGGAGCAGGTTGGGAATATCTGGGTGAGGTTGGTTGATAATTAGGTGGTGGAGACGATTGATATGTTGGTGGTGGTGCTTGGTATGAGGGTGAAGGTGCGTGGTAATTTTGGGTTGGCTGATATGTAAGTGGAGGTGTTTGGTAGGTTTGGTATTTTAATGGGGATTTGGTTCTCTATGCAACCATCACGGCTCCCACATCCCTCTTTTTGGACACAGTACTAGACCGTAAAGCCTTATTTGTAGCTTGTAAGGCTTCAAAATTAGTGACCATACCACTTTTGATACCTTCTTCGATTCTCTCACCCAATTTGATGATATCGGAGAACTTGTGGTTCTCAATCACCATCAACCGCTCATAGTATTGCGGATCCTGATCTCGGACAAAGAACTTATTCATTTGTTCCTCGTCTAAGGCGGGCCTGACCTTAGCAGCTTCGGACCTCTAGCGGGTAGCATACCCGCGAAATGTTTCTATGAGTTTCTTCTTCAGATTCTGGATGTAGAACACATCTGGTGTGTTCTCTGTATTAAACCTGAACCTATCCATGAAGTCAGACGCCATGCTTACCCAATTCGACCATTTCCTGGGGTCTTGGCTGATGTACCAACATAGAGCATCCCCTATCACGCCTCTCATGAACAGCTTCATGCGGATCTTTTCATCTTTCCCTACTCTAACCACCTTGTCACAGTAGGTCCTCAAATGGACCCTTGGGTCACCTGTGCCATCAAACATTTTGAACTTTGGAGGTTTGTACCCCTCGGGCAGTTCGACATCGGGCTGTATGTAAAGGTCTTCATAGTTCAGCCCCTCGACACCTTTGCTTCCTTCAACGCCTTGAACTTGGTTGGTCAACTTTTTGAGTTCCTCGGCCAAGTTCCTGATAAGCAGATCCTTTTCTCCGGACTCGGGTGTGTATGAGATAGGTTGGGTGGAGTGTGGTATGGTTTCCACGTAGATGGGGTTATTGTGATGGCCTGGTGCATGGGCGTAGAGGTGGTCATTTGTGGAGTTCTGAGGTTCTGGGATGAGTAGCGGAGTATTCCTTAGAGTATGGCAGGTATTGCATTGTGTTGGAAGGGTTTGGTTCTTTGGTGGAGTGGTGTGATGATGAGTTGCGGGGTGATTTTGCTGTTTTGGGATGGTTTGAGGAGGTGTAGGATTCTGGGTGTTAACGTCTGGGACGTTGAGGGTGAATGACAGGTTGGCCAGATTTCGAACTTGATCAAGCTCTTCTTGAAATTTCAACAACTTCTATTCTAGCTGCGACATAGTCTCATTTTGGACCCGAATACCCTGGCCATCAGTGGCCTCTACCTGTTCAACTGTGTTTTCTTTTCTGATGTTGCTTGAATCTTTCATTTTCTTTTTGCCTTTGTTTCTGCCTTTGGGAGGACTAGGAGGAGGAGAGGGTGGAGGGACCTTGGATCTTGTGAGGTATGAAGATGATGCCAAAGTGCACGAACCAACCTTTGGGGAGGGTAAATAATAAAAGAAAAAGAAACAAAAACAAAACAAAAGGTAACCAAGTCAGTGAGGATTATGAAAATATTGCAGTATTTAAACACATAGTGCGAGAACATAAAGCGTGTCCTAATTTGGGAACCTCATTGCGCCCGAGGTAGGCCTAGCGAAAAATTAATTTGGAGAACTTTAAATGCTAAAATTTCTCATTTCATTAATGTAAAAATAGACGAATACCAAAACGACACTAAATAAGAAATAAAATCACTAATGGCCATTGGCCTTATTACATTGATAAAGCGAAAAGAAATCCTGTCTACTTGGTCCTAGAAGGACCTTCCCCAGACTCGGCATCCTTGATTCCCTCGAATAGGTTCCCAACTCGCGAAGTCCGAGTAGTAGGTATGCTCTTGCTAGATGTCCTCATTCGTTCCCTTCAGCCTTTTGACAATTTTCCACCCTTTTGATGAACTTACCCTCTAACTCGACTATGCCTCGTTCCAGGTATCCCAGCTTTCTATTGGTACTGATGGCCATGTATTTCCATTCCTCAATCAGCTTCTTGTTGGACTCATGTATCTCGCGGTGCTCGTTCTCGCATTCACGGATCCTTTTGCATAGTTGATTGTATTTGACCTGTGCCTCGGCCTTTTCATCTATGGTCCTATGGCCTCGGACGAACCCCAGCTTGCCTAGACCGCCTCAATTGTCTTCCAACCAACCCGAATAGAAAGGTGTACAACCTGCGTGGTATCGGTCCGGTTCAATTGTATCTTTCTCCATTATGATCTTACAGTGCCACATGTGTTGGGCTTGGCACTTGTGAGGACTATAATCATTTTGAAAGTCAGCTCGGAAATGGCTCATCTTGTCGACCCTTGGTATGACCTTCTTTCTACCTGCTTGTCACATAACCCGTAGAGGGACGTAAGGATATGTTCCTCTCAGACCAATCAGTATCAAGAATAGTGCATCTCTGGACCGGATGATGAACTCTTCTATTGGAAACCACTCGAACATCCATTTAAATTTCTCTTCAGTCAGATTATCGAAGAACTCAACCCACTCCTTGGAATTCTCAGGCTGAGCAAACTGGTCAGGGATATAAGTCCTTCGCTTTGGGTGATGGAAAGCGATGTGGTCATTCCACGCCCTTCGTGGAAACTCTTGTCGGTACTGGCCCTTTTGCATATGTTCTAAAAGCCAGAGTTGTAGCAATAAGTTGCATCCCTCGAAGTGCTTTGCTCCTCTTTGGCATTGTTCTAAGGCTCGATACATGTCTGAAATGATCATAGGGACGATGCTGAAAGTCTGCCCACCAATTCCCTCCATTAGGATCTTGGTTACCACAGCTAACCTAGTGTGGATTCT
Source organism: Nicotiana undulata (assembly GCA_005239495.1). NCBI lineage: Eukaryota > Viridiplantae > Streptophyta > Magnoliopsida > Solanales > Solanaceae > Nicotiana > Nicotiana undulata. The sequence continues at coordinate 76,603 of ML288595.1, forward strand.
CTCTTTCTTTGTCAGAAATACTGTCAACCCCATGAAGCAAACCATTAAGACGAACACCCTACGGTGAATGTGTCCCAAGGATGTGATAGTGAATTCGTCATGGAAGGTACGGTATGATTTGTTGTCACCGTATCTTTCATACAAATAGTCGAAAGGGATGTATGACTCTTTTAGACACCCTAACTCTGTGTTCTTCTTCAAACCCATCATTTTCAGGAAACCCTTGCCTGTGCGGTTTTCAGGCATTAGCAAACCCAGAGTCTCCCAAACTAGACCAGCCAGTCCTCCTATTTCTTCTAACAACGGTGTCAGTTCGACGTCCCCAAAACAAAAGACAGCCCTCTCACAAACCCAGAATAAGGTGGCAGCCTCTATCATCATGTTGTTAGGCTGGATGTCCAAGAGGGACGGTAGACTAGCCAGATATTTCTTAACGAGTGTTTTGTCACTAGAATGCAGGTCCTCCCACCAGTTCAGAAGCTTTGGGTGGATGTTAGTGACCATGCCGAATCTGGGGACTTTGTGCCTCATATTCTGCAAGACAAAATAGTTAAGCCCTTACCCCCACCAGACTCGACTATTTATACACTTATGATTAACATGCAAGCATTTAGTTCTCCAAATAAACGCACAGAGTGTGATGGCGCCCGTTGGGACTTATGGAAACTCGGTGGACTTTGGACAAGGCTATCTTAAAGGCTATTGTGCGGACAACACGTTAGCCTGGCTAGGTTTGACCATGATGCATGCGGCAGTATATCGGAGTAAGGTTTTCTATGGGTTATTAGACTGGTACCCTTGAGCGGACAACTCAAGGGGGAAAGGCACGGAATCGTCGACTGCACCGCTGATCGACTAGTTTTACCGCAAATAAGCCTTTCCGAATTTAGGGGGTGATAAAATAGGAAGGGCGCAACCACTCATCAACGTTGCTATAGGATTTGTTTTGGCACGAGTGGAGTATGATGTCGAATCATGATTATGCAATAAGCAGTAAAACATGTAGTCATGTATTTGCACGTTATGAAAGTAGTAAATACAACTGTTATAATTTATGAGCGGTTACAAAGGAAAGAAACAAGAAAACGTGTCAGTTTTTCTTTTGAAAAAAATTAAATGCTTGGAAAAAATAGACAAGTAATTGCACATAAGGGGAATGGAAAGAGGTACAAATTCACAAAGCAGTTTGAAAATGGTAAAAGCCTTAAGTCCCCAGCAGCGTCGCCATGCTGTCGCGCCCCCTTTTTCAAACTCCTTTCGGGGTCGATCAAAGGTTTTTGACATTGTTGGGACAACTCGTTTCCTTTTGGGAAGGGGTTTGCAAGTTTTGAAGAGTCGCCACCTAACGAGTTAAGGTGCATTAGGGCACCTATTTGGGGTTCATTTACAAACAAGTTTGATAACCAGAGATAGGGTAAGGGCTTGAAATTATCTTAAGGAGAAGGTGTTAAGCACCCCTCAGAATCCACAACTGTTGTTCCCGGCCAAAGAACTTTTGTGAATTTGTACAAGTAGCAAGTAGGCAGTAAATGTTTAAGAAAAGCAGGTAGTTTTGAAATACTCGCAGTCTAAGCACACATGTGTTACTAAGTTTTTAATAGATAAGTAGATTTGAAAGAGTTATATTCTAAGCATGCATAGGGGATGTCCTAAGTTATTTGTTATATGGATCACATCAATGCAATACCCGGTATGTCACTCCTCAAAGAGGGGCTACACGTGGTATTAGCGCACCGATCATCATATCCATATCTACTCTTCCCACCCCGTAAAGGTAATTAAAATGCATGTTTGTCAACGACTTCTATTGCATGTTGTTACCCGTCCCTTCCTAATAGCCCTGGAAGATATTTAGGACTTCAATCCTAAGAAGGAAGTTCTAGGCAGACCCTCAGGTTTAAAGGCAAAATACTAGGCGACAGACAAGAACACATAGGACTGCAATTAGGGGATAAACACACAAACAGAGAAAGGCTCAGGTATACCTCCACAAATAATACAAATAGGCAGCATGACTCAAACACATTTAAGGCCCATCATTTAATTCAGAATCCTAAAGCATAGTATCTAGGTGATTTTAAAATAACAAAGAGGCAGATTTGTGTCTTAAATCAGAGAGGAAGTCCTAATCAGTTTTGCCTACTGATTTTAATCTGTTGATAGTTAGGCAGTACCCATAAAAGAAGCATATTTCCAGTTTTAACAACTTTAGTCACCTAAGGATTGCCTAGGCGTGGGACAATGCTCAGTAGTTACCAGATTTATTAAAGAAAACTGTTACAAGTTGTTTTTCCTAAACATGTTGTACTTAGGTGTTGCAAAGATACAGAAGTATTACCAGTTGTTTTGTAAATATGGTGAAACTATTTTTTGGCCTCTTTTCATGCATCAGTAATTAGACTAGGCGTAGAATGAGACCTGAAACATGACATCTAATTATGCACATATAGAGATACAGAATGACTTGTATGCGGAAGTCCTAGGCAGGATTTCTAAATGTACACAACATGATTGCAAAGTTTCCTAAGGCAGGATTTCTAGATGTAGCATAATATTACAGCATTATCAGACCTGGTTTGCATGAATAACGGGTTTATATTAACGTTTATCCTAGAACAGGACTTTTCTAAGTGTACATGATAGCGTACTAGTTATTAGCATGTTTTAACACGGAATTTTGTAAGTGATATGAGGATGCATATGCTGAAAACATTAGACATAGGGGCCTAAGGTGGCATGATTTCTAATGCATGTATACATGAGTCCTACACAGGATTTCTATTACGTAGATAGAAAGTAAAACCTAAAGCATGACTTCTACCCTTTTAGCATGCATAATACCCATCCCTTTTCACTATCCATCCCCAGAGTTGTTTACAAATAATTATTACAGAACATTGGCATAAATTACATAAATGTATAAAGAAAATAAGAAGTTACACTATAGGGAGCCTATTGATAGGCCCAATATCTCCAGAATACCTCAATGCCATTGGTTCACAGTCTTTCACACGATCCAGGTGTGTCAAAGTTCCCTAAAGATCTCAAGGGATCCCGGGCAGTGCTCACACCCAGATTCATAACCAAAACTTAGAGTAAGTGTAGTGTGGAAGGGCCAGCTTTAATATGTCACAGTTCAGAGGGAGCTCATTGGGGTCCCTAAGAAGTCACATATTAAAGGGGCAGAACCTAGACTTCTAAGAGTATGTGAGAGTGCTTGATATAGTTTTAAAAGAATTGAGTAGTGAAAACAGTTTGAAAATGATCAATCTGAAATCAATTTTTTGAAAGAACAATAGTAGAGTTTTACTCTTAGTGAGAACAATATGAGAATGAAAAGAAACAGGACAATCATCAACCAAATCAGCACGCATAGTTTAGGGGAAACAAACACAAACAGGGAAAGGGGGATTTGGGGACAAGTAGTTCATATGTGAAAGCATATTTACACACAGGTAAACATCAGAGAAGTATTACAGGACTTATACAGTCACAACACAGTCTATCACAAAGTGTTCATGCCAGCAACTTAACAGCATTAGATTGAGGGGTGCTAGGGTTACACGCTATGTTTAGGGAAGGGTTCAGGATTACATAAGTACATGTTTGTTGTGTACTGGGGTCAGGGGTAAGGCAGAATTGTAGTGAACATGCAAGAGAGCAATAGGCGTGCTGAACTAGAAGGGAAAGAGCAATCACATTGGTGAACTAGTAAACAGGCATGCTAATTGCAATGTAAACAGCAGAACCATAAGTAGAAGCATAATAGAAATAAAAGGAAGTGCAATACGAATAAAAACATATTGTTTTTTATGCTGTAAATCAAATAGAAAACATACCAGTCAACAAATGAGAGAATGAGTTCAGAGAAGTAGAGCAATAGAACAGTAGCGTGTAGAGCAATAGAACAGTAGTGTGCAGAGCAATAGAGCAGTAGAGCAGTAGAGTTACTCAGTCTTGGCTTTCAGCCGACTGAGTAGCAAGCAATCAGCAAGAGAAGAGAGTATATGTGTAGGAGAGAGAGCTTGGAGCAATGTGTTGTTCGTGTGTGTGTTGGTTGATGTTATCTAAATAAAGAGTAGATTATTTATAGCTTTGAAAACGAGTAGAGAAAATAAGGCAACAAGTACTAAGTTAATACAATTATGGGAAAATCCCAAATCAGAATCAATCAAAGACCCGACTCCCTTTAATTATTGAGTCATAGTTAAAACGGGCTCAATCAGAGTTAAATAAGGGAAAGAATCAACTATAAACTGATTTTACCCTAATAAGAGTAGTAAAAGCATGTAGCATGTAATAAAGAACAAATACAGAATATTTCAAGTAAGGAAAGTATATGTTAAATATTTGAAAGCCTATTTATGCACATAAATAAGGTAGAATACAATTTAGTTCTGAAAATCAGTCAAAGAATCACGGATGAGACTAAAAATCACAGGGAATCAGTGCTAACTAAGGAAAGTATCACACAAACAAGGGAGTAATTTGAAAAATCAGTAAGGAGCTCTAAGGAAAACACACAGGAATCACAGCTTTGGGGAAATATATCACAGCTTTGAGGGAAATCAATAGAATCAGTAGAGAATATTATGTAAAAATCGATACAACAAATAATTAAGCCTGTTAAACAATAAATAGCACAAAATCATAGAAACCCTAAGCAAGTAGTAGAGAACAATAGAAGATTGAAAACACTAACAACAAATTAAAGCGAGAATCCCAGAGAATACATGGATAGTTTCATAAGAAACGAACACACATAAACACATAATTAAAGACGGCCTAGAAAATTAGGGCTTTCTAGCATAACAACTCAAACAACAAGAAAAGCGTAAGAGAATCGTTCAAAACACAGTAGAAATCACTAAGAATCAGAAGGAGAACCATTTTTGAAAAAGGATCAGAAACCCTAACTTTGAAGTGAGGAAATCGTTTGAAAAACAAAGATTTTTTGAAGAAAACATATGAAAACATTAAAAGAGACATAGATCCGTCACGGATCTAAAATGATCGGATGATTTAAAGCTAGGGTTTCCAGAGAAAACCCAAAAAGAGAAGAAAGCTTAAAATATCACTGGCGTTTGGCCGGAAAATGCAAGGATCTTACTCGAACGGCCATAGGAGGCCGGAAAACATGGCATGAGACCGTAGATGGGAATGTGCTGCCTCAGGGTCACTTGAGTTCCTCCATCGGTGACACAGGCATGAAAGACGGAGCCATGGGGTGGCTGAGAGATGGAAACTTCATAGTTTCCGGCGAGGAGGTGGCCGGAGAAGGAGAGACAGAGCTCAGGGGGAGCGAAGGTTCTAGAGAGAGTCGAGAGGATTCATAGAGAGAGAGAGACCATTCAGTGTTATGAGTGAGGGGGAAATGAACGAAGGGGGGGTAGTCTATTAGGTGTTAATATGGTAAGTTTTTATTTGGGCCGTTGATTTGAATAATCAACGGCTTAAATCAAAGGGGGATTGGGCCGGATATAGTTGAGGATTGGGCCGGGTAGTTAATTGGGTTAGGGGTCCGTATTAATTAGGCTAAAATCGAAATTAAAAGTGGCTAGATGTTAAATACCCATAAAAATAGATAAATAATTAATAAAAATGGTTAATAATTATATAAAATGAAATTGATGCTACATAGACTAAATTAAGATGATTAATTAGTATTCAAAATACAAATGACTAATTATTGAGTAGTAATGGCACAAAATATATAATAAGGCTATAATTGCAAAGTTATTGCAATTATAGCCAAATAATGCCAATTTGGCTAATTTGTGAAACAATTAAATCTTAATAGGACCAAAAATGATATATTAAACCAAGAAATGTATTGAAATCATTTGTAATGCATTTTATGATTAATTACTGGAGATAAAAATAATGGATAAATTAGAATACATTAATAAAAATGTGGGAGCATTATAGAAAAATATCGATTATTATAAAAACTGATTTTGAAGGTATATTTGTAAGTTTAAAAATAATTTGAGGAAAAATTGGGTATCAACACAGGGCAATATTTCAAGACTGCTTCAAGTGTGTTTTTCTTTGTTGAATCTGAAGATTCAAAACAAAATGAGGTGTAAGACAAAAATCATCACCCCTAACACCGACAATATGGGAGGAAGTTTTCTACTCTTAGGATTTAATTGTGAACCAACTCTAAAGGAAGTTTTTAAAAATATATTGTGATTCCACGATGAGTTCCACGTCCATTTGGACTATTGGTGGATACTAGACAAGAAAGCAATCTTCCTGGATTCTTGTTGTCTAAATCGAGAGTGCGTTCTAGGGATGCGGAAACACAACAAGTGCTCCAGGTATTAGATGAAAGTTACTCCAACTAGTCACCACATATTTGGGTCTACGAATTTGCTGGACTCTTGTTTGCTCTGTTTGGTCTAGTTCATAAGGCAAGGTCTGCTTCACCGTATATTATCTTTGATCCTGGTCCTTATCTTGATTATGCCAGATTCCGTTGTTAGCGTCTTTATAGTAGCAAACAACTATAGTGACTGCATTTTCTCTAGATGCTTGCACTACGTGACTTCACTTAATTTTTTTATATGGATTGTTGTGACTGTGTCTTGTTTCCTTTTTTGTCTGTTTAAAGCTCAAGAACTACTTGCAAATGATAACAATAGAATTCTTGTTCCATATTATACACCATTTCTCTTGGAACCTGATGGTAGCTTGGAGTTTGACTTCCCTATGATGCAGATGAATGAGCTTTTCAATGTATACCACTTTAATATAAGCCAGGAGCATCCACATGTTGCTTCCTGGATGCAGATACATGAGTTCGATCGAGCTTATGGTGGGACAGTTGTAAATGATTGTGTAGATGAATACTTTAGTGATTATAACGAGACATTTGGTGCGGAATGCACTACTTATAATGTTCTTGCCTCAAACCTTGAGGAAAAGGTCCATAAGAGTAAGAGACAACACAAGGTCCTTGAATTCGTGCGCACCGTACAAGCTGTATATGTTATTCTGGGCATGGACTTTAGTACTGTCACTGTAATTCGCTCAAGCCTAAATGACCCCACTTGTGTTCAATCACAGAGACCATTCACTAACACATTATCAAGTTTGGGATTTACATTTGTTTTGGATGAGAGCTTACCAGAGGAATTTCCACATGAGGAGAGGTACTGAAATACTTGTTAAGGGTTGTCCGGATTTTCTAACCATATTTGGTTTTCCTATTTCTTGAAGGAAAGGACAACATATTTATCTTAATTGGGCTTTCCTTTTTGTAGAAGGAAACTGTAATTCTTTCATGTTTGGCTAGTCCTTTTTCTTGTAGAAAAAGGTTTGGACTTCTGATGATAGGCTATAATTACGTATTTTAGTCACTTATTACACTCTAGTTTACTGCACTTTGATTGAGTTTGAGCTTTAATCGCTAGTGTTTTGTACTAATTATGTGTTTTATGCCTTGTAGGAGTGATTCCGAGTTATATAGATGTTATGGAATGAATTTAAGTGATTTGGAGCTTTGAAGTCTGAGTAAAAGCTCAAGGAATTAAGTTGGGATCGTGCTCGGGGGTCAAATTTGATAGTTGAGAACAAACGACGACTCGAGGAGGCATATTGCGCACTGTNGCGTGATCAACTTCTATAAGTTGAGGATCTTTCCTTCTCATTCAGTAGCATCCACAATGTAGCCATATGGGTTTAGAGTCGTGTTTAGGGGGAGAACTTTACGGGACAAGTGTAATGTGTCACTTGTGTTTGCCTCTTCGTGAGGTTGTTCTCTCAATATTTTGTACTCTATTTTATTATAGTGGATTGCTCATCTCCGCGGTGGACGTAGGTCAGTTGACCGAACCACGTTAAATGTTTGTGTCTCATTTGGTAGATTTCGATTTTATTGTCTGGTTTATCGTCGTTCAATTATTGCGTTACTAGTTTCCGCATGACACCTGACTTTTTTCGGTCCTAACAATACTGTGGTTAATCGGCCAAATTTTTGCAAGCTAGGGGTGACATGGAACATGTTAAATCTGACTTTGAATCTGCACATTTTAAGGTCAATTTGGAGCATCTTTATTTTGTGGAAAGTTCACCTAGAATTGTCCATTTAGACAAATGGTTTGCCCCTTGGCGGAGGCGTAAGGATATTGTGGAGATGCCTGGACATGTTAATATACCATGGAGGGGAATATCAGATCTGTTGGAAGGATGGAGTGTGATCGAGTATGGTGCAAATTATAAAGCTGATGTGGAGCTCAATCATATCAACGATATTATTATAACAGCCTCTATCCTACTGTTTATTCCAGTGTTGTTGTGGCCTATGGAGCTTTCAAAGGAAACACAAGATTCTTATCATCGCAGCGACATCCAACGTGAAGTAAACTTTGCCAGCACACTGAACATTTTTCGTTTAACCGAGTTCATGCTTTTGCGGAGGTTCGCCACTAGAATATTTGCATTGGTTCTCTCATTTAGCTTGCTGCTAACTAACTTTAAATGATGGCAAGCAAGGTCATATGAATATGTATGGCAGGTCAAGTTAAGATCTCTGTTACTATCTACTAAGAGCCACAATGATCAAAGGTTTGATTGGTTCAAAACAGGTGCATTAGATCACATATTCTTGTCAAGTCTCAAAGTATGCCTCGGTTCTGAGATAATGGGTGGGGAGCTCACGAGTATCACCGTTCTTGACTCGAACTTTGGGACAAGGTTCTTATTGAGGACGATAGTATTGTTATGAACCAGCCCCGACCCACTATCACACAAATAGCTATTGGGTTGAGAAGAGCTTTTGGGCCGAGAACAAGTAATATGGCCAGGTTAATTTGGGATCCAAGTTGAGTATTTGACACAAGGATAGTTCTGTTAAAAGGGGGATTGATCGGTTATTTTGGGATTATGCCTATTTTGATGTTGAATATGTTCTCTCTCATCTATGTTCTGTATCACTGACTCTCTCATCCCCTTCTATATCGGACTCTGTTTCACACCTCTTTCTTCTTATTAGTTCTCCTATGTCATTTCAATTGCTATTCCATGTAATTCTATTTAGTAAGGGCAATACTACAAGTGAATTTACTTGTGTGCAAATTGGTTATTTCAAGTTTGTTCAAGTAATAAGTCATGCCATGATTAAAAATAGTACTGGATAACTTATATCTGCCAAATGGTGGAATAGTAATTCCAGGATAAATTATTCTATAATAAAGCAGTAAAATTGAGAATCCCAAAATTAATACAACATACCAAACAATCAATAAAAAATAATATCAAAATAACTAATCTTAAGATAACTAATCCCAACATAACTAATATTCGAACTAAACTACCTATTGCTGAGAGTTTGATTCTCACTGTTCCCTCATAATAGATATGGATTCAATATTCATTGTATCCTTTGTCCTGTCTTTCCCATGCTGCCACGCAATAAAAACACTAAAACTAGAAAAGTAAAATAAGGTACAAACTCGGTTGACTCAATGGTTTATAGTAGTAAATGTTTAGAGAGTCTAGTCAATTTAAAAGGACATTATAGGTAGGTAATATTAAACTTTATCTTGTTATGATATTTCTATCGAAGTAAAGTGAGTTGTTCACTTATATCGTTTAAAAGGTCAATATGTTATGAATAATTACTTAAGTTATGACAAAGTTTAGTACATGGGATCTTTGAAAAGGTATTCTATTACTAAAAGTAAAAATCTTTAAATCTTTAACTCGGTCAAGCTTCATTGACTAATTGAGTCGAGTTTGAGTTTTGAATTTTATAGTATGCCCAGGAATAATTTGATGGGTCAGACTCTAACACCAACATAAGAAATGAATTTTTGGCATGACTCAATTTAGAAAAACTAACGTGAGAATTGTCCAAAATATATAAGAAAATCAAATATTTCATGACCCACCCATGTGGAACAACTCAACATAAATAAGTTTCCATAACAAACGTGATATGATAACTTAAAAATAGCGTAATAACATGCTATAATTAATTAAATTCACTAAAATGTAAAACTTTTATCACATTATTAATACATGTAATAACTTAAATCCTTCACATATTTGTACGATGGCACTTGAGCGCAATGTTTTGATATATAAATACCATACAAATAGCGAATTGTATTTTAGGTTAATTTTTTAGGAAAAATGACATTGTATAGCCGTTTTCAAAATAATAGCAAAATAATGTATATCTATTGTATATTTTTGCACATTTTTGAAACAATCAAATACAAATAGTTACGGACGCAAACTAAAAGTGATCTTTGCCCATTTTTTTATGGGAAGAGCATAGTAGTCCACGGGTGAATTTCTTTAAGTTAAGCAAGAGCCCCTACTGGGCCTATATTTATAAATCTGAGAATAGTCATAAGCTTAACAAAGGACGAGGCTACTAGTTTAGGAGGTTATCCAAGCCAAGTCAAGCTAGCCTATAATGAAGTTGCTATGCAATTAATTCTTAGAAAACTAACACAACTCCAAAAGGGATGCATAAAATTCAAGTTGGAATGAGAATAATAGTTGAGCATTACTCCCATTTACGAGCTCAAGGATTCTCAAAGTCGAAGTTCGCAAACCAATTCTAGTGCATATATAGCTAGGTCTGTCAAGTGGGGTGGGCCAGGCCGGTACTGGACCTGGTACGGGATAAGGCAAAAACTTCATTGGAATATTCTATTTGATCGCCTCCATTCAACCTGTAGCTGTTTTTTTTTAAAGTTTAATTGTACCCAATATTTTGATAACTTCATATATGATTCTTCTTGCCATGCTGCTTCTTCTTTTCTTCTTCTTCATCTTTTCGTCTATCTTAACACTTAGATTCAAACTATGGGGCCTTAGGATGGCAGGTTTGGGAGCCTTAAGAGGACTAAGTCAAGAGGCAGATCCAAAGTTTGAAGACTACGAGTGTCACTATCTTTAATGCAAGCCCACCTAGTGAAAGAGATAAATTAGAGTGTATACTTTGTCGGTTCAATTTATTTTTGGGTTAATTCTGTTCGGTTAAGTTCGGTCCATTTTAAATGAATTTAGTTCAATTTACAAGGTTTATTGTGCATAAATTCATACTTAGCTTGATCATCAAACCGGATAATTTTTTTTTTCAATTCGATCTTTATTAAATAGTGTGATTTAAAAAACATAAAATAAGAACAACATTTTTAATTAGCAAATACACCCTTCAACCTATGTATAGTTAGATTAGTATTATAATTATTGATGCCATCATTCAAAAATATATTTGAAATCGAGAAAAGATAATATTGGAGGGATAAAAAGAGAATACAAGATGAAGAAATTAAGAAAAGGAGTAGGAAAAAAAAACAAGGATAAATAAAGTAACTGGGACTTTAGAGAGACTAGATCTGTATCCTGTTTGGCCAAGCTGCAAAAATCAGTTTATTTTGAGAAGTGCTTTTTCTCAAAAGTATTTTTCTCAAAAGTAATTTTGGTGAGAAGTAGTTTGTGTTTGGCTAATTAATTTGAAATGCACTTCTGAGCAACAATTAGTATTTGGCCAATCTTTTAAAAACTATTTCTAAGTGTATTTTCTCAAAAGTGCTTTCGGAGAGAAGTTACTTTTTTTGCCTTTCCAAAACTGCTTCTGCTACTCCTTAAAAGCACTTTTTTTCTTCCAAAAGCTTAGCCAAACACTTCAACTTAAAAAAAAAAAAAGCATTTAAAAAAAAGTACTTCGTGGATTGAAAAAACTTGATCAAACAAGTTACTAGTATAATGTGGTTAGGAGTTTGGCACTTTAACCATTGACGCCTAGAGCTAACTTATGGCTTGGGGTGCCAACCGCTAGTTTTATCACTTTTTGCAGTAAAATATATATATATATATATATATATTATCTGAGCATCCGGATGGCGCGGTACCTCAATCCCATATATATATCTGCCCCTAATTAGAGAAAATGACATTCTATGACAACACATAAAGAGAATTGGCAATATTTTAGGCTTATTGTCACGACCCAATTCTCCCTCCGACTGGGTCTCGTGACGGCACCTAGTCTAGACGA
>ML288596.1:1002-26374 GCA_005239495.1 Nicotiana undulata
AATCTCATTATGATCTGATAGCACTCGATTCACGCCCGTTTCAAACCAAATTTTACAGATAAGACAAATAATATATAATAAACCTGTTCCGGGCTCCGGAACCATAATACGAGCCCGGTAACACTGTTTTCACATAATTATTCACTTTCTTATTCCTTTATTATTTTCAGAAAACAATTTCTTTTAAAAATTCATTTCTCGGGCTTGGGACCTCGGAATTCGATTCCGAGCATATGCCCAAGTCCCATATTTTCCTACGGACCCTTCAAGACCGTCGAATCACGGGTCCGGGGTCTGTTTACCAGAAATGTTGACCAAAGTCAACTATATTCGTTCATTAATTATCAAAAACTCATTTTTATCAACTTTTCACATAATAGCTTCCCGGCTACATGCCCGGGCTGTGCACGCATAACGAGGTGAGACTAATGGAGGCTCTCGGAGCCTCGAAACACAGATAAGACTTAAATTACATAAGATGACCTTTTGGGTCATCACATTTGTGATGCAATTTTGTGATCATTTATTGGAAATAAAATGCTGAATAAATTAATAAAAATATAGGAAAATTGTGGGAAAATACCAATTGCTATTAATGCATGACTTTGAAGATATATATGCAATTAAAAATATTTTTTAGGAAAAAATGGGTATCAACAATAAGGAAAATAGGGAAAATCACAGAGAAGTACTGATTTTAACAGGAAATATAATTCGAACCCTAAATAAAATTAGTCTGTATATTTGATTGACCGAAATAAATAAATAACAGGAAGAATCACTGAAATAATCAACTCAATAGGTAGAAAACCTAGGGTTTAAAGCATATACACAAGAACTCAGTCGAACTAATAAATGATTATCAGATTCAAACACTTAGGAGTTTTGAAAACCTTTTGAAGAGAACTTAAGACGAACCCTAGTTCTTAGAAAATACTGATTCAAATAATAATAGGAAAATAGAAAGATTTTTCAAAGAAAAATACCAAATAACCTTTAAAACGTTTCAGATCCCCAAGGATCTGAACAGAACCAAGTAGCCACAAGATTAGGGTTTTCAAAAAAGACAGAGATGAAAGGAAACTTGGTCTAAAACCATATATTCGAACCATAACTAGGAAGAAAATAGTACTCACAAACGGAGATGTCACGACCCAAATCCTAATTCAGGTCGCGATGGCGCCCAACAACGGGGTTAGGCAAGCCAATATTGAAACACTAGATGATACCCCCTTGCCTGTTTGATCTAAACATGTCGGAAATTACCAATTCTAAACAATTAACATAATGCTAGCATAATACGACCTTAAAATCATGAAAATATGAAGGCACATGGCCAAACCGAAGCACATATATAGATACACAACCCAAACCCAAAATACAAATTGCGTGTGTGACAGGAACTAGTGTCACGAGTGTCACGGGCAACTACTGAATATACAATGACTACAATATATACAGAGTCTCAGTCTGAATGAAGTGGACAGAGAATATAACAAAAGAACTCTAGGGTGCTGCTAGGAAGTCGCCCGGAAAGCAGCTCACCGTGAAGTATGACCACGCTATCAATATCTAGCACCGTCCTGATAATCAGACGTACCAGCCTCCAGACCTGTACAGTCAAGTATAGAAAAGAAAAGAAAGTGCAACATGTGTACATATTAAATAAATATGTACCCAGTGAGTATCCCGCCTAAACTCGAAGAAGTAGTGACGAGAGGTAGACTCGATACTCACTAAGGTCCAACAGTAATAACATATTATAGAATATAATGGAATACAGTAGGCATGTCAGGGAAATAAGCAACAAGTATATATATCAAGAGCAGAAATCCAAACAATTGCTGAGCTAAACAATAAAGCACTTTCAAGGGTAAGATCACCGAACGAAACAATAATAAAAAATTCTTAGATTCGTCGTGGCGTACGGCCCGCTCCCATAAGGTACCTTCTAAACTCGCCGTGGCGTACGACCCGATCCCATATGTATATCACAATTATTCCTCAACACTGCCGTAGCGTACGGCCCGATCCCATATATTTCAGATATTCCTCAACATTGTCGTGGCGTACGGCCCGATCCCATATATTTCAAATATTCTTCAACACTGCCGTGGCGTACGGCCCTATCCCATATATATTACAATTTCCTTTCAACTCTGCCGTGGCGTACGGCCCGATCCCATATATTTCAAACACTTTTCAACTCTGCCGTGGCGTACGACCCGATCCTATATAGACATAATCACTCTCAAACCTGCCGTGGCGTACTACCCGATCCCAATATCTTACAATACTTACTTTCCATAACAAATTCCTTGCCATTCAACAATTTTTCCATAAAGCCTCAGAGGAACAACACTATACAAAACATAATCTCATAGTACATATGGCGTCTCAATAAATCATATAAAGCATTACAAGGAAGCATATAAGGCATTACGAGAAAAACATATAAGGCATGTAAGGCATTACGAGGAAGCATACAAGGCATGGTGTGGGCCTAACTACCCAGACATAACAAATATAGCCGCTACGTACAGACTCTCGTCACTTGGCGCGTACGTAAACCCCAAACAATATACACATAGCATATACATCACCTATGTTGACAATTCCCTCTTACAAGGTTAGAAATGAGACTCACCTCGTGACGGAATCACCCCTCGGATCAAGGATGCGCCCAAAATCTCCGAAATCTACTCTCGACGGCTCACAACTAGCCAACATGGTATAATTGCTTCAATTTCAGTTCCAAGAAGGAGAATTAACAAGAAATCCTAAAATTAAGCATTCTTGAAGGTTTTCGTAATTTCGACCCTGGGCCCTCACGTTCGGATTTCGAAAATTCTTGAAGGAATCAATTACCCGGAGTCTAAGGATCGAAGTTATGTGATTTATACAAGAATTCATGGTCTCGAATGGATAACTCACCAATTATCCAAAGCCCTAGAATTTCTATCAAATTTTATGATTTTGATATTTTTAAGAATTAAACTAGTTGAATTCTATGTATAATTGGAAATTTGGAGAGAAATTACTAACCTTAGATGATAAGATTCTTGGACAGCCTTTCCCCTAGCTCAAAAGCTCTCTAATGGAGGTTGGAGATGGATAAAAGTGAAGAAAACCCGAAATTTTGGACATTTAAAGGGGCTCCCAACAGGGGTTTCCGCACCTGCGAGAAATTGATTGCCCCTGCGGAAAAGGGCTTGGGACCCTGGGCTCGCACCTACGGAGTTGGGAGTCGCACCAGCGGTCCCGCTCCTGCGGAGTTTTGATCGCACCTGCGGAAGAGGTCGCACCTGCGAAGGCCTGGACCGCAGGTGCGGTCCCGCACCTGCGGCTGGGCAACTGCACCTGCAGTCACACCAGCTGATAGCAGTGATGTTTTTGTTGGTTTTTGGCCTCGTACGGGGTCCGGGAGGCACCTAGGCCCATCCGAGCCCCCGTCCAAATATACCAAAAAGTCCCAAATCATTAAACGGAGTTGCTCGAGCCCACGGAACACTCAAAACAACGCTAAAACCCAAAATCACCCTCCAAAACCCCTGAATTCAAAACTTAAGAACTTTGAAATTCTAGAATTCTATAACGATGCGCCGAACTGACCTATACAACTCGGAATGACTTCAAATTTTGCAGACAAGTCATAAATAACATAACAGAACTATTCCCGATCTCGGAATTGCATTCGGACCTCGGTAGCATAAAATCACATTCCAAACCAAATTTCAAGTTCTATGAAAATCCTCAAAACTTTACTAACTCTAAATTTCCCATTTTGATCCGAAACCCATCAAATCAAGCCCGTTTCTTACCAAATTTCACAGATAACTTAAATAACACATATTGAACCTGTTCTGGGCTTCGAAACCATAATACGGGCCCGGCAGCACAGGTTTCACATCAAGTTTCATTTTCATAAGACTTTATTATTTTTAGAAAATAATTTATTTTAACAATTTATTTCTCGGACTTGGGTCCTCGGAATTCGATTCCGGGCATATGCCCAAGTCCCATATTTTCCTACGGACCTCCCGGGACCTCACATATCCAGGTCCATTCACCAGAAATGTTGACCAAAGTTAACTTTATTCAATTAATTATCATAAATTCAACTCTTTATCAAGTTTCCACACAAGGGCTTCCCGAATACGCGCCCGGGCTGCGCACGCACATTGATGTGAGATTAACGGAGGCTTTCGGGGCCTCGGAACACAGTCATAATTAAATTTACATAAGATGACCCCTTTTGGGTCATCACAGGAGACGACCATAGACAGGCCTATGAAAGGGTTTTGAACAAAGCCCAGTTTGAATCTTTTCGAGATTCCCTCATAAATCGACATAATCGAACAACCAGAAGATGTAGAAGGCCGGCAAGGGCCGGAAGTTACAGAGAAATCCCATGGACATGGAGTTTTCCGGTGACGGCGGCTAGGTTTTAGGGGGAGCGTTTGAGAGAGAAGGGGAGGGGTTAGGAAACGAAGACGGCGGAAAAAAGAAATGAGATAGGGTTTTGGGGGTGCTTAATCAAAAAGAAAACTAAATCCTGGACCGTTGATCTGATAAACGGCTAGGATTTGGTCTTGATAATGGACGGGTTGGATGAGGAATTGGGCATGGGCGGATTGGGCTAGAATTTAAAATATTTGGGCTGGTGTAGTTGAGTTAAAACGAAATTGAAAACGGTTATTTGTTAAATACCCAACTAATCAATAAAATAATTTGTAAAAAATAATTAACAAATTATGAAAATGATTTTCATGCACAAAAATGATTTAAAATAATTACTCAGTATTATAAAATTATAAAAAAACTATATTCTGGTGAAATAATGTAATAATGCATACATGGGCTATTATTGCAAAGTTATTGTAATTATAACCCAAAAGTGTAAATATGGATATTCAAGCAATAATTAAAGCTTGGTTTAAATATAAATAGTGAAATTAAACCATAAAATCATTATGAAACCATTTGTGATACAATTAGCAATTATTTATGTAAATAAAGTACTGGGGTAAATTAATAAAAATCCTTAGAAAAATTCAGAAATTATGAAAAAATATTAATTGATGTTTATATACTATTTTGAAGATAGATATGAATTTTAAAAATAATATAGGGAAAAATTGGGTATCAACAACTGCCCCTCTTTACCCGGGAAGAATGAAAGAGTTGTCGGGTAAAGATATGATGGCCAATTTTGACCGAATAGGGTGATTTGAGAGACATAGGCCGCACTCTTATTTCTGAGCTGCCTACATATCCCTGGTTTTACAGGAATCAGACCGTGTGTAGTTCTAGATTCACAGACGAAATATACCGATGCAGTTATCATAAGAATGGACACAAGATTTTGAATGGGTGAAACGGTTATCGTGAGCGGTCAGGTCTGAGATACTGTGAAGGAACTGGAGCAGGACTGCTCCGAATGGGATAATGGTTGCTCATCAGGTTACGTACAAATAAAAGATGCACTACAAGCATATATCTTTGCGTAAATTTAAACATGATGCAAATTCCCTTCAGACCATGAGAGTTGTCTTTAGATGGTTGAGGATGACGTCCGTAGACCATGATGTCCTGGGCCATGAATTGTGCGGTAAGAAATTCGCAGGCCATGAGATGATGTTCTCGGGCCATGAAAATTGTGCCTCCGAACCATGACGTCTTTGAATAATGATATGCAAGTTTGATAGATCCTCAGGCCATGTCATGGTGTTCCGGCTATGAGGATGATGCCTTCAAACTATGACGCCTTCGGACAAGTTGGAGATATTTCAGCCCATGAGGTGCAAAATATGATGCTAGAAGCAACAAGACAAGGCTTAGTCTTGTATGAAGTTGTTTACAGAGCTTAACCCGAGAGAAGAAAAATAGATAGTGCAAGGGACACAACTCTTAGTCTCGTGCGAGGTTCGGGACAGTGCTTAGTCCAATGTAAGGTGAAGGCGGTGCTTAACCAAAAATTCCCAAATCTCGATTGCTAACACAACTCCCAAATCCCCAAAATCCCAAACTCCATTGTTTCACTCGAAGGATCTGAAGAACAGAGGAATAATTTAATGGCAGCGATTAAGGTGTAGAAAATATTTTAAATCCCGAGAAAGTTTCGACCCAAAGGGCAATCAGTGAGAAATCAACTTCAGGTAATTTTTCCTTTTTAATTTGGGCATTATCCTCTATAATTGTTCTTTTTTTCTTTAAGCTTTATGGTGTGAGCAGTGTATATGATTTTACTTCAGGTCAAATCTGCATATGATCTTCTCTACTATAATATGATGATTTGTTCAATCTGTATGCACATATAGTGAAGAATTTTCACACTATCATTATATTGTAGGATGTTGTAGTATGTTATCTGTCTTATATTTCTGATTACTGATCTCGTTTGTTATGGACAGATTTATGTCATTTAACATTTAGGTTATTAATTTTTTTCATAAAATCTGTGTTAGATGTTAAGTTATAGGAGTATATTTTGAACCAATTCTCTAATCTCTGGTACATATCTTGAAGAAATAAAACCAGATAAAGATATATATATATATATATATATATATATATATGAATAATAATCATACAAATCAAACAACATATACACAACACCTAAGTAAACCTCGAACATTAGAATTGGGGTGAAAAAAAGTTTATATTGAAAGAGAAGAAGAAATAGGTTTTTCTGGTCAAAAGATTAGAAGGTATCATTGTACTTGTATACAGTTTCATCATTTCTATTCTACACTTGTCCTCTGTGTGTTCAAATATGACCCTAAAAAGAATAACTGAAGGAGGAAAAGAAAGAAGGAGGGCCTAGGTAGTTATCTTCAGAAGGTTCATTGGCGAAAAAGAGAAAGTCCAAACCTTTGACACTTTGTAGGTATTACCTACCAGAATTTATGAAGATCAAACTTGGCAAAATAATTTAATACACTTACAGTGGAGGTTTGCATAGCAGTAACTGAAATAGATAATATTTCACCGTCAACATCTGCAAGATTCAGTGATGAAGGTGAGTCCTATGAGCATTTCAAAGTGCATGCTATATGTCACGACCCAAAATCCATAAAGGTCGTGATGGCGCCGGACACCACTGTCAGGCAAGCCAATCAATAATTAGTTGAATTAATTCCTGTTTTAACATGTTTAAATCATTACCTTTCACTTTATTACATAATAAGTGAATAAAAATACGTTAAATAAATACGCCAGATAACCAATCCAGTTTATTAAATTAAATCCCAAACACATCCCAGAACCCGGTGACACAAGTGCATGACTGAACTCCTAAGAATTTATACAGATACTACAATGCCTGCCCGAAATACAAGTTGGACATGGAATAAAAAAAAAAAGAAAATACAATACATAGAGAAAGACTCTGCCGGCTGCGGATCGTCTCTAGATGATGCAGCTCGTCTAAGTCTCCAAGTCAACCACGTTGCTGTGAAAGTACCTGTGCAATAAAAATGCACAGCAAGTGTAGCATGAGTACAAATAAAACGTGTACTCAGTAAGTATCCCGCCTAACCTCAGAGAGGTAGTGACGAGAGGTCGAATTTGACACTTGCTAGAGGTCAATTTAGCATAATCCAGTGAGACACTAAGCATGAATATCATAGGCAATTTAATAAAATCAGGGATAAGAAATATCAACTTCTTTCACATTTAACACTTTAAATCTTCGTCATTTCAGTTGACAAATCTATAATTCACAGGCCAATAAGCAGGTAATAATTACATCAAGTACGAAGCAAATATCATGCGCAAGAAATACCGAGGGTCAAACGAAGCGGACCAACAATAATAAAATGTGCACCGCCGAAGGGTCGAACCATAGATGCATCTATTCCCCCCCCCCCCCCTCGCGAATCGATAATGCGACGCGGTCATATATAAATAATAGAGTTATCATGCTCGCGAATCATACATGCGACTCAGGCACTCATAGATACACATATTCTCACAATAAATTCACATTTTTATCAGGAAAGCAGTTTCTCAAGGAAGTGACAAAATTCTCTTTAAATGAGCATGAAATAGTATTTAAAGCTTTTCTGGAAATTCATTTGCCAAGTTCAATAAGGTTTCAAATATGAAAAAAAATTCCGGAACACAATTATCCAAAGAAGAATTGATTCTCTTTCTAGATGATTAAGAAAGTAAACTCTAACCTTCTTAGGTATTCAATTACTAATTCGATAATATTACATGAAATTTCATCGGCAAGATCACAAGTACCACAAGTAAAGCATGCTAGTGGGTCCTAGACTACCCAGACACAACATATAGTAGCTACGCACGGACTCCTGTAACCTCGTGCGTACGTAGCCCCCGCAAATAGTGGCACATATTCATTTAGTTCACCTATGGGGACAATTCCCCCTCACAAGGTTAGAAAGGAGACTTACTTCGCTCCGAAGATTCATAATCGGCCTCCAAGATCTTATGACGACTTCAATTGATGCACAACGCTCCAAAACTATCCAAATAATGGGCAAACCAATGAAAATTCACTCTAATACTTGTAACAACTCAAATTATATAAATTCCCAACCCGCTTGAAAAGTTGACCAAAATGCCCTCGAGCCCACTTGCCCATATTTCGAAATTTCTCGAAGATAAATTCTACCCATAGCTTTAGTAACACAAATACATAATTTACTCTAATTTACATGCTCAAATTCATGGTAAAAGTCCAAATTACCAAATTCTAGGTTTTCTTCCATATCCCATAATTTCCACAGTTTCCCTCACTTAAATCTGTACCTAGACCATGCATTTAACTTGAAATGAGTTGGGATATCTTACCTTGTGATCCTTGACAAAAATACCTCCTTGAGCTCTCCAAAATCATCCAAGACAAATGAGAGAAATGAAGGAAATAGCCAATTTCCCGTTTTTAAAACACCACACTGCCTCCAGCCTTTTCGCACCTGCGGTGCAATAGCCCGCACCTGCGCTCCCGCAGGTGCACCCAAATCCTCCGCACCTGCGGTCTCTTCTATCCCCTCCTAGCTCCGCACCTGCGCTCCCTTAACCGCAACTGCGCTTATGCAGGTGCAGAAATATCCTCGCACCTGCGGCCTTCAGCCAAGCCTCCCTTTTTTCCGCTCCTGCGACGCAACAGCCGCACCTGTGGCGCCGCAATCCACCCGACGGCCCCGGGACACCGTCTAATTACACCAACCAGTTCCAAATCGTAATCCAGACCTGCTCGAGGCCTCAAATCACATCAAATAACATTGAAACGACGAATCGCACTCAAATTCAAGCTTCTACATTCGATGCCGAAACCTATCAAATCACGTCCGATTGATCCCAAATTTTGCACACAAGTCATATTCGACTTTACGGACCTACTCCAACTTTAGGAATCGCATTCTGACCCCGATATCAAAATTTCCACTGCCGGTCAGATTTCTCAAAAACCTTCAAATTTCCGTCTTTAGCGAAATGACTTCAAAATAACCTACAGACATCCGAATTCACTTCCGATCGCGCTCCCAACTCCACAACCACCATACGGAGCTATTCCTAGACTCGTAATCCCAAACGGACATCAATATCACTGAAATGCACTTTAACCCAAACTTGGGAAATTTCTTCTAAAATGATGACTTCCACAATATACGCCGAAACGCTCCCAGGTTATCCAAAACCCGATCCGGACATACGCCCAAGTCCAAAACCATCATATGAACCTGATGGAACCTTCAAACCCTTATTCCGAGGTATTTTACTCAAAAATCCAATCTTAGTCAATTCTTCCAACTTAAGGTTTCTGAAATGAGAATTTTCCTTCCAATCTGACTCCGACCTTCCCGAAATTCAATTCCGACCACGCCTACGAGCCATATTACCTGAAACCAAGCTGCTCATGGCCTCAAACCGCTGAACGACGCACTAGAGCTCAAAACGACAGGTCGGGTCGTTACATTCTCCCCCACTTAAACATACGTTTGTCCTTGAACGTGCCAAGAACTGCTATGGAGTTATCTGAAATCACTGTTTAACACCCCACGCACCTGCCCATGCTACCACAACCCAGCTGAGCACATTAGCTTGGTCAAATCTGAAGGTCTCCTCCTTCGTCCACACAATAAGCTCAGAACCCAGTTCCAACACTTGAAATCCTCTGCCAGGCCTGTTTCCAATATATGAACACCGTATCAACTACCACACGAGGCATCAGAACATGACTGCGTACCTTTGCTGAATTAGCCATCTAACCACAAAGACATTCCCTGAACCTTAATAGCCAAAAATTCCGTGAATCTGATGCTCCCAATGCATATTTTGGTATATATATACATCATACTATAATGTTGACGATACCACCTCAACGAAGGAGATGTGTAGAAATTTCTTATCAGCTTCAGAGTTAACCAAACATTGAACCTCTCCTTTTGACTAAAATCATCATATCATTACTAACCAAATACTGGTATTTGTTCTGTAATATACTTCGCATAATCTTATCGCACCGATCCTTGATCCATAAATCTCATCTCACCCAGTATAAACTGCTCAGACAACCAATCATCCCAGGCGTGACCAACAGTCTCACACGATGCCACAATGCGCCAATAGGCCACAACTCGACCTGATGCATAAGGAAAACGAACTATGAAAGAAACTACTCGACTCCCGCAGTTAATATGAACTTTCTTCAGAAAATAGGAAGCAAAACACAAGAAAAACAAATATAAGAACATTACTCAACATCGCATTGTTGTGGCGTACGACCCGATCCAAATAACATACCCGCGGGGGCGTGCTACCCGATCCACACATGAAATTCACATACGGAGATATACACAGAGCTTAATCGCTCACTATTACAGATTACTGAATATCGACCACAATCACGCTAAGTGCATAATACCATCCTGGGGAGACTGATAGAGTCATATGCTACAAAACTTAAGCATAACTGAGGTGCGATATATATATATATATATATATATATATATTCTGAATCTCAAGATCTCTCCTGCTCACATAACATCATCACTACACGGAGACTCAACACATAGAAAATTATCAAGCCGTTTCACAAACTCACATGGCACAACATAACATTACATGAATTGGACGAAGACGGAACAACATCTGATATCCCCACACCCCTTCCCTGAGAAGCGCCATACTGAAATGAACACATCTGAATCACATGGAGCCCACAACCATATCTGAATCCATTCACAACCCTCAAGCCGATTCTGCTCGTATTGCACTAGAATGATAGCCTTACCTGGGTCCATAATAACCCACTTCTTCTCATAACACGCACGAATAACCATCATAGACATGACAAACACCCCACAATCCACAATAGAATGAACTGAACGCCTTCCAAGCATAAATTCTTAAACAAGCAATATTACACTTCTTTATACTTGGTCTAAATATTCAATCCATTTAGTGACTATACGTCACACTTATACAGTCTTCTCGTGGTCATGATCCCACGTCCTTCCACACAAGGTAACAAGTCTGCACATCCATACCACCGACAAGAATAACGTTGTAAAATAAATCAAGAACCTATAACTTGGGTGCAAAGCCTCTTTCACCAACCACCGATGTCAGGTGACACCGAAGACAACACCAGCTTACTCTAAACATTCAAATACCTTTTTTTTTTCTTGCTCATCCGAGCTCGTGATATCCTTGTTAACACTGAACCGCAATCTCGACCGTTACTTCCAATTACATACTGCTTATTGCACCTAACATGCCAATATGGAATAGCTTAGGAATTCCATCATAACTCCTGAACCACTAATAGGGTGAACACTTCATCATATAGAAACCTTTTACTTACCTCAATTCAAGAGGTCCATCACAACACACGAGTGAATCCCCATAATCACAAAACATGAAAATCCTAAAGTAATAGTCTATGCCACCATAATCCTTCTGGGATCTGCCGACACACAACAAGCCATAATACTTAGATAATTCCAATAAAAATTAATTACGGTAGCCGACCAGCCTCGCACACACCGGCACAAACCACATGCATAACTTAATCACACTGAAGGGACTGATCACTGCCGTACATGTGCCATTTCAACCATGGCTAACCAATCTATCTTCTTTTAATCATCCTTATTTGCCTCAGAAATAATAGTAACCCCATCCAACACATAACAGACTTAATCCTCACTTCTCCCGAGTGGCCTTGATTCACGAGACCATGCTGTCTTAACCCCACAACTGTCTTATACCCTCTTTGTGCGCATTCAAAACTTCGACTGATATAACCCTCCTGATAATCTTTCCACAATCCGGAGTGTATTTCTCTCACTCCTCCAATACTATCCTGGACGCTGAAAAATAATATAGAGCCCTCCAACCATTTTTCCCTTTCTAAAAAATTACGCTGCAAAAGATCGATTCTTAATCATATTGTCGCCTTAAACCCTTAAACACCGCATTCTTAACTTTCGAATTCATGAGGACCACTATTGAGAGTCACCCACTCTGACTTGGCCCCGAATACCATCAATTCAAAGGCA
Source organism: Nicotiana undulata (assembly GCA_005239495.1). Taxonomy (NCBI): domain Eukaryota; kingdom Viridiplantae; phylum Streptophyta; class Magnoliopsida; order Solanales; family Solanaceae; genus Nicotiana; species Nicotiana undulata. The sequence continues at coordinate 13,539 of ML288596.1, forward strand.
CTTCTAGCACACGAACACCCTCTCAATGAAGCACGTGACTGAGTCACTACCCTTACAACTCTCCTATGCCTTAAGCATAATTTTTGAATCCTCTAAAGCCTAACTTTGGTCCAATAGGGCCAACGTTTGCACACATTTCTCAATCTTATTCACAATTACGATTTTCCTTCTCTCCTCTAAGCTGTAATAACTTGCCAACGCCGATAATCCGCAACCCCACGAGAAGATAATCCTGCGACCCAATTGCAGGCGGTGGGACTCTCCCGCTTAGCCTGAAGCTACTCCTTGCACCACTCTAGACCCCACCGAAATCCTTTCTTCTTTGCTGACATGACATTGCTCAATCAATCCGACAATTTCTCCTAAGTCTTCCTATTAGCATTCCATGAATACTCAAATTCTCTAGCATCATTCACGTGTTCCACCTCCTACCGAATAGCCACTAGATTTTCTTGTAGAAACTTGCCAACCACACAACCGCTAACCTACTCACAGGAGATAACCCACCTGTGGAAATTACCAATTGACACCTTCCAACGACGTTGGACCCCACAATCTCTATGACATCAATACCCCATTCTACGCCTTTCTTCATTTACATACATTACTAGTTCGTCTGCTCCTCATGGACATCTATTAAATGCGCGACAATATCTTCAACTTCACCGCCATATTGCATCCTTCTTCATCCCTAACAACTCCTCTATGTTGTATCCAACCTTCGCCGAAATAACCAACGTTTCAATTTAAGCCCGTGGACCCAATCATCGTCCACGCAAATCCCCAAATCGCCCAAAACATCTCCTCAAGATAGGCAGCTATCTTACCACTGAACTCATATGTTGCGCTGCCACTCTCCCACTTCAGTTAAACTTATTCCTTTAAGCACTACCTGGCTTCCTTTTCTTACACCTGGCCTTTTAGAAATTTAGTCGCCGCCTGACACTTCTCATATGTCTTCCTTCATCGTATGCTTCCCAATTGCTGCCTCAATTCAATATCATTCTCTGTAGCTCTTAAACCAGCAGATCACCACGACTTCAAACTCTCCGAAGATCATCTTTTTCGAGCTGCCTTCATTAGCAATACTTATTCAATACTTGAACCACTGCACACCACGATCTCAGACAACCGCTTCGTCAATACTTCTTCACAATACTCTGACCCCATGCAACCGAAGAAACTATAGCATCGGTGAACTTAACACATTCCATTTGATCAAAGTCGACAATATCACATTACCGATGAAATTTCCACCTCACTTGAAAACACCAAGTCTTATTGCTCCGTCACCCAAAACTTGAACATTCATAGTCCAATTGCCCTTCCTCCGCCGGAACTAAAATACTGAAATCTCGAAATCACGCTCCGAGGAGACCTCCCTTCAAGTCATTCATTTCCTTACATATGGGCAAGCATTCTTCCATCACATCAACACCGCGCGATAACCAATCGTAAGCATCATAACAACCTGAGCATAGCCTCAAAGCTCTCAGAAAAACAGCTACTGAGCCGAAACAACATAATATCCTTATGCAGGGCAACAACAACAGCCCCAACAAACTACACATGGAAAACATCTCGCACCATATCCGTAGCATCATTTCAATTCCTCAAATCCTCAATTCATATGAAGGAACATAGGAATAAGACTTAAAGGAATCAAATCGCTCGATAAGGAATCAAGAAGGGAAGTACTCCTAATAGTCATGTAGCCTCTCGAAGATAAGTACAGACGTCTCCGTACCGATCCCCAAGACTCTACTAGACTTACTCATGACTTGTGAAACCTAAGGGAACCTAGTGCTCTGATACCACGTTGTCACGAACCAAAATCCATAAAGGTCTTGATGGCGCCGGACACAACTGTCAGGCAAGCCAATCATTAATTAGTTGAATTAATTCCTGTTTTAACATGTTTAAATCATTACCTTTCACTTTATTACATAATAAGTGAATACAAATACGTCAAATAAATACGATAGATAACCAATCCAGTTTATTAAATTAAATCCCAAACACATCCGAGAACCCGGTGACACAAGTGAATGAGAAAACTCTTAAGAATTTATACAGATACTACAATTCCTGTCCGAAATACAAGTTGGACAAGGAATAAAAAAAAGAAAATACAATACATAGAGGAAGACTCTGTCGGCTGCGGGTCGTCTCCAGATAATGCAACTCGTCTAAGTCTCCAAGTCAACCACGTTGCTGTGAAAGTACCTGTGCAATAAAAATGCACAACAAGTGTAGCATGAGTACAAATAAAACGTGTACTCAGTAAGTATCCCGCCTAACCTTAGAGAGGTAGTGACGAGAGGTCAAATTTGACACTTGCTAGAGGTCAATTTAGCATAATCAAGCGAGACACTAAGCATGAATATCATAGGCAATTTAATAAAATCAGGGATAAGAAATATCAACTTCTTTCACATTTAACACATTAAATCTTCGTCATTTCAGTTGACAAATCTATAATTCACAGGCCAATAAGCAGGTAATAATTACATAAAGTACGCAAGAAATGCCGAGGCTCGAACGGCGCAAACCAACAATAATAAATGTGCACTGCTGAAGGGTTGAACGGCTCGAACCATAGATGCATCTATTTCCCCCGCTCGCGAATCGATCATGCGACGCGGTCATATAAAATAATAGAGTTATCATGCTCGCGAATCATACATAAGACTCAAGAACTCATAGATACACATATTCACACAATAAATCCATATTTTTATCAGGAAAGCAGTTTCTCAAGGAAGTGACAAAATTCTCTTTAAATGAGCATGAAAATAGTATTTAAAGCTTTTCTGGAAATTCATTTGCCAAGTTCGATAAGGTTTCAAATATTATAAATTTATTCGAAACACAATTATCCAAGGAAGAATCGATTCTCTTTCTAGATAATTAAGAAAGTAAATTCTAACCTTCTTAGGTATTCAATTACTAATTCGATAATATTACATGAAATTTCATCGGCAAGATCACAAGTACCACAAGTAAAGCATGCTAGTGGGTCCTAGACTACCCAGAACACAACATATAGTAGCTACGCACGGACTCCCGTCACCTCGTGCGTACGTAGCCCCTACAAATAGTGGCACATATTCATTTAGTTCACCTATGGGGACAATTCCCCCTAACAAGGTTAGAAAGGAGACTTACTTCGCTCTGAAGATTCATAACCGACCTCCAAGCTCTTCTGACGACTCCCATTGATGCACAACGCCCCAAAACTATCAAATAACGGGAAAACCAATGCAAATTCACTCTAATACTTGTAAAAACTCAAATTATATAAATTCCCTACCCGCTCGAAAAGTTGACCCAAAATGCCCTCGGTCCCACGTGCCCGGATTCCAAAATTTCTCGAAGATAAATCTACCCATAGCTTTACTAACACAAATACATTATTCACTAAAATTTTCATGCTCAAATTTATGGTAAAAGTTCAAAATACCAAATTCTAGGTTTTCTTCCATATCCCATAATTTCCACAAATTCCCTCACTTAAATCCATACCTAGACCATGCATTTAACTTGAAATGAGTTGGAATATCTTACCTTGTGATCCTTGACGAAAATCCCTCCTTGAGCTCTCCAAAATCGTCCAAGCCAAACGAGAGAAATGAAGGAAATGGCCAATTTCCCGTTTTTAAAACACCACACTGCCTCCAGTCTTTTCACACCTACGGTGCAATAGCCCGCACCTGCGCTCCCGCAGGTACGCCCAAATCCTCCGCACCTGCGGTCTCCTCTATCCTCACATGGATCCGCATCTGCGCTTCCGCAGGTGCGGAAATATCCTCGCACCTGTGGCCTTCAGCCAAGCCTCTCCTTTTTCCGGTCCTGCGACGCAACAGCCGCACCTGCGGCGCCGCAATCCACCCGAGGCCCCTGGGACCCCGTCCAATTACACCAATATGTTCCAAATCAGAACGCGGACCTGCTCGAGGCCTCAAATCACATCAAATAACATCAAAACAACGAATCACACTCAAATTCAAGCTTCTACATTCAATGCCAAAACCTATGAAATCAGGTCGGATAAATCCCAAATTTTGCACACAAGTCATGTTCGACATTATGGACCTTCTCCAACTTTTGGAATCGCATTCCGACCCCTATATCAAAATTTCCACTGCCGGCCGGATTTCTCAAAAACCTTCAAATTTCTGTCTTTAGCCAAATGACTTCAAAATAACCTACGGACATCTGAATTCCTTTCCGATCGCGCTCCCAACTCTAACATCACCATACAGAGCTTTTCCCATACTCGAAATCCCAAACGATATCAATATAACTGATGCACTTTAATTCACACTTAGGAAATTTCTTCTCAAATGCTAACTTTCCACAATATACGCCGAAACCATCATACGAACATGCTGGAACTTTCAAACCCTGATTCCGAGGTCGTTTACTCAAAAATCCAATCTTAGTCAATTCTTCCAACTTAAGGCTTCCGAAATGAGACGTTTCCTTCCAAATTGACTTCGACCTTCCCGAAATTCAATTCCGACCACGCCTACGATTCATATTACCTTAAACAAAGCTGCCCATGGCCTCAAAGCGCTGAACGACACACTAGAGCTCAAAACGACCGTCGGGTCGTTACACTATTAGCATTTGTTTGCTGTCCTTTTCCCTGTAATTGACGCAATAAATTGTCATACCCGAAATCCCACCTTCAGGCCGTGACTGCGTCTAACGTTGAACCCGCTAGAAAAGCCAACATGTAAAATTACACTATTATCTTAATACGAAATTAATAGAAATAACTAGAAACAATTTAAATTTTTAACAACAAAAGTAGATAGATTTCGAGACTAAGTGATAATAACAGAATACAATCTGTTGCAACAATCCCAGAACCTGGAGTCACTAACTCACGAACTGTCTATAAGAGTGCTAAGTACAAAGTCTGAAGAAAATAATACATGAGCTGTCTCAGAAACTAGGAGATAAACAAGACAGGATAGTAAAAATAGGGATAGAGAAGACGCCAAGGCCCACGAACGTCTGCGGGTCTACCTCAGAATCTCCGGGGTGGACTGAAGGATACTCCCTGTAACAGAGTCCACTGGGTCCGGCTGCGGGATCTGCACAACAAAAAGAAGTGCAGGTGTAGCATCAGCACAACCGGCCCCATGTACTGAGTAAGTGTCGATCCTAACCTCGACCGAAGTAGTGACGAGGCTAGACTTGACAACGATAATCTACTTGTACAGTTCTACAAGATATAGCACAGACAAACGCAGAAATTACCAGATAAGCATGGGGGTACGGGAGCAGTTAATGGGGGTAACAAGTGAGAGAAAAGAACGATTAATTAGCACATAGGAGAAAGCAAGAGAGAAAATTAACAAGAATGCTAACGTAACAAGTATAAATGCGAGCAATGTATGTAATGGCACGGCATCACCCTTCGTGCTTTTACTCTCTTCCTCACAATGCTATGTATAATGTGAGGCAATATAAATCGTGGTACGGCATCAACCTTCGTGCTTTTAATCAATGTGAATCATGGCACAACATCAACCTTCGTGCTTTTAATCAATGTGAATCATGGCACGGCATCAACCTTCGCATTTTATGATGTAATCAATGTAAATCATGGCACGGCATCACCCTTCGTGCTTTACACTCTTCCTCACCAAAACAATGAAAAATATCAAATGGCAAGGAATGTAGCATAATGGAAATACACACCATAATCACCCAGCAAGGGAAAAATATCAGTCAATGTCATAACAACTGCCCGGCAAGGGTCTCAACTATAACAAATCCTTTCAATTATATCTCTTAAAAAATTGGGTCCTCAACAAAGATTTTCAACAAACAATCAACTTCCAAGTAGAAACAATTTCATAATACAATGAATATGGAAGTAATAACAAGAATTTCATCAAAATAGACTTACGGGCACGCTTGACACACAATGCATAGGTACTCGTCACCTCACCTATGCATTGAACATGATAAACACATAGAACATAACACACAATACCTATTCCCTCACCAAAGTTAGGCAAGACACTTACCTCGGGTCCAAGAATAGCAATTCAAGCTTCTAACACCGCCTTTCCTTTTGAATTCAACTCCAAAACGACAATATCTAGACATAATTAACTTATTAACATCAATACTGACTCATTAATACAATCCCATAGCCTAAATATACAATTCCTAGCATTCTTCCAAAAATACCAAAATTCGACCCCGGGCCCGCTTGGTCCAAACACGAGGTTCGGACATAAACCCGATTACCCATACCCCCACGAGTTCAAATATATGATTTGTTTTGAAATCCGACCCCAAAATGAGGTTGAATTACCCAAAATTCCATAAGCCCTAACTCTACCCAAAATCCCTAATTTCTACTTTGTTTCCATGATTTTAGACCTAGATTCTAGTGTTTGATGAAGGAAAACGGAAGAATTAGGAGCTATGATCACTTACCCAAGTGGTTGTGGAGGGAAACTAGCTTGGAGGTCGTCAATGGGGCTTTGGAGAAGAAGGAGTTGACAATGAAGTGGAAATCCCAAAATAACATTCTGTATTTTACTTAAGAAAATAACTGGGCAAAAATACACTATGCGATCGCAGAAATGGAGTTGCGATCGCAGAAGAGAACTTGGTTGACCCTATGCGATCGCGGAACAGTGAGACCTCACTCTATGCGATCGCGGGTCCCTACACGCGGCCGCACTGAATCAACTACCCCCAGCCCCCAGCCTATCTAATGCACTATGTGATCGCAGAGGCTGCTATGCGATCGCATAGTGTAACTGACTACTCCCCAGGCACGAAGCTATGCGATCGCGGACCAATCAATGCGATCGCATAGAGTAAAGGAACAGACATCAAAAAAATGCAAATACACCAGATTTTTCATACATTTTACACCCAGTTACCTACCCGAAACATACCCGAGCCCTCGGGACTCATAACCAAAAATACACACGACTCCCAAATCATCCTACGGACTTATTCAAGCATTTAAATCACCAAAATATCATCAAAATTAATGAATTAAACCTCAAAACTCATAGAATTTTCTTAAAACTTCATAAGGCTCAATTATTCCAATTTTGATCCGAAACACGTCATATTAAGTCCATTTTACACCAAACTTTACAGATAACTCACATAACCTATATCAAACATGTTCCGGGCTCCGGAACCATAATACGGGCCCGGTAACACATATTTCAAATCAAATTCAATTTTCAAAAGTCTTTATTATTTTCAGAAAATAATTTTCTGTAAAAATTTATTTCTCGGACATGGGACCTCGGAATTCGATTCCGGGCCTACGCCTAAGTCCCATATTTTCCTACGGACCCTCCGGGACCGTCAAATCACGGGTCCGGGTATATTTACCAAAAATGTTGACCAAAGTCAACTTTATTCACTTAATCACTACAAATTCAACTTATTATCAAATTTTCACATAAAGGCTTCCCGGCTATGCGCCCGGGATGCGCACGCACATCGAGGTGAGATTAACAGAGGCTTTCGGGCCTCGAAACACAGTTTTAGCTAAATTTATACAGGATGACCTTTTGGGTCATCACAATCTCCACCTCTAAAACAAACATTCGTCCTCGAACGGACATAGAAGGGTACCTGAGTCTGGGAAACGATGGGGATAACGGCTCCGCATATCGGACTCGGACTCCAAAATAGCTGCCTCGGCAGGCTGACCTCTCCACTGAACACGAACCGAATGATAACTCTTCGATCTCAACTGACGCACCTGCCTAGCTAATATGGCTACTGGCTGCTCCTCAAAAGTCAGATCCTTGACCAACTGGACACAGCTGAAGTTAAGAACATGAGAAGGGTCTGCAATGTACCTCCGGAGCATAGATACATGAAACACTGGATGCATGGCTGATAAATGCGGTGGCAAGGTAAGTCTGTAGGCCACCCCTCCCACCTTGTCCAAAATCTTAAATGGACCAATGTACCTAGGGCTCAACTTGCCCTTCTTTCCGAACCTCACCACGCCCTTCATAGGCGACACTCAAAGAAACACCTGGTCTCCTATCATGAAAGCTAAATATCGAACTCTGCGATCCGCATAATGCTTTTGCCTAGATTGAGCCGTACGAAGTCTATCTTGAATGATTTTCACCTTGTCCAAGGCATCCTGTACTAACTTAGAACCCAACAATCTAGCCTCTCCCAGCTCAAACCATCCGACTGGAGACCGTCATCGCCTACCATACAACGCCTCGTAAGGAGCCATCTGGATGCTCGATTGATAACTGTTGTTGTAGGCAAATTCTGCTAATGGAAAGAACTGGTCCCATGAACCACCAAAATCAATGACACAAGCCCGCAATATATCCTCCAAAATCTGAATAATACGCTCAGACTGTTCGTCCGTCTGAGGATGAAATGTTGTGCTCAACTCAATCTGTGTGCCCAACTCTCGCTGAAATACTCTCCATAAATGGGAGGTAAACTGAGTACCTCGGTCTGATATAACAGACAAGGGCACAACATGCAATCTGACAATTTCTCTCATATAAATCTTGGCAACCTTCTCTGAAGAATACAAAACCGATACAGGAATGAAGTGCGATGACTTGGTCAGCCTATCCACAATGACCCACACTGCGTAAAACATCCTCTGAGTCCGTGGGAGCCCAACTACGAAATCCATGGTAATACGCTCCCACTTCCACTGGGTCTCTGGTGCTCACACTTAACCTGCTGACAATTCAGGCACCGAGCTACATAAGCTACAATATCCTTCTTCATTCTACGCCACCCATAATGCTACCGCAAATCCTGGTACATCTTTGTGGCACCCGGATAAATGGAATACCGGGAACTATGGGCCTCCTACAATATCAACTCACGATTTCCCTCAACGTCGGGTACACAAATACGACCCTGCATTCTCAAAACTCCATCAGCATCAATTGTGACATGCTTGGCACGTCCGTGTTGAACCGTATCTCTAAGAGCACATAAACCACGATCATCATACTGCCTGGCACGAATACGATCATACAATGAAGAACGAGCGACGATATGGGCCAACACACTGCCAGTCTCAGAAACCTCCAATCTCATAAATTGGTCGGCTAATGACTAAACATCCAATGCAAGAGGTCGCTCCCCGACTGATAAATAAGCTAGACTGCCCGTACTGACTGACTTCCGGCTCAAAGCATCGGCCACCACATTGGCCTTCCCCGGATGATAAAGAATGGTAATATCATAATCCTTCAGCAACTCTAACCATCTCCTCTGTCTCTTGTTCAACTCCTTTTGCTTGAACAGGTATTGCAAACTCTTGTGATCAGTGAATACCTCACATGGAACACCATACAAGTAATGCCTCCAGATCTTCAACGCATGAACAATCGCTGCTAACTCCAAATCATGAACTGGATAGTTCTTCTCATCAATCTTCAACTAATGAGAAGAATAGGCTATAACCTTGCCGTCATGCATCAACACTGCACCAAGCCCAACCCGTGAAGCATCACAATACACGGTATACGGTCCTGAACCTGAGGGAAATACTAACACTGGTGTCATGGTCAAGGCTGTTTTGAGCTTCTGAAAGCTCGCCTCACACTCATCAGACCACCTAAACTGAGCAGTCTTCTGAGTCAACCTGGTCATCGGGGCTGCGATAGATGAAAAGCCCTCCACAAAACAATGATAGTAACCTGCTAATCCCATGAAACTCCGAATCTCTGTAGCTGAAGTGGGCCTAGGCCAATCTCTAACTGCTGAAATCTTCTTGGGGTCTACCTGAATACCTTCTGATGAAACCACATGGCTTAGAAATGCCACTGAACTCAACCAAAACTCACACTTGGAGAATTTGGCATACAACTGACTATCCCTCAGAGTCTGGAGGACGACTATAAGGTGTTGCTCATGCTCCTCTCGGCTGTGAGAGTATATCAATATATCATCAATAAACATAATCATGAACGAGTCCAAATAAGGCATGAACACCCGATTCATCAAATCCATGAAAGCCGCAGGGGCATTCGTCAACCCAAACGACATAACCAGAAACTCATAATGCCCATAACGAGTGCGAAAGGCCGTCTTATGAACATCCGACGCCCTGATCCTCACCTGATGGTAACCAAACCTCAAGTATATCTTAGAAAATACAGTAGCACCCTGAAGCTGATCAAATAAATCATCCATCCTCGGCAAAGGATACGTATTCTTAATAGTAACCCCATTCAACTGCCGGTAGTTAATACACATCCTCATTGAGCCAACTTTCTTCTTCTCGAACAACACTGGAGCATCCCAAGGAGAAACACTAGGCCTGATGAAGCCTCTATCCAACAAATCATGTAACTGCTCCTTCAACTCCTTCACAATACTGACATTGAGATACGATTCTTGAAGACCTCGTAATTACCCAAAATGACGTGCCTCATCTAACGCCACCTGGGCGGGCACATACCTTGAAGGTTAAGGCTCCATAATTGGCACGAATTGGCTAATTACGCACAGATAGTTAATTAGTTTATTTATTTATCTATTAATACTATTATTATTACTCTTATTTTGTACATAATTAATAATTTTAACAAGCATGACTCTCTATCCATACTAAAGTAAGGAAAGAAAACAAAACAAAAATTTAATTCACAAAGGAGAATTTTAAACACAAGAATTTCCATCACAAGGGTCTTGTCTTTACATAACTTCCACAGTGGCTCGTAGGCCGGCTAAAATATACCAAATCATAATGACACGCGAGGATCTCGTCCTCAATCATGAATCACAAGCAATATGCATATCGTGCCAATCGAAACATTCCATTTCCTTCATTTAAATATTTTTCGTTAAACAAAATCATAACACGTAATGATAGATACAATTATCTCCATAGAACTTCTCAATACAAGTATCCACATCAGTGGCTCTTTGAGTTACGAAGCTCAACCGAAAGAGGAGCATATTAGAAAGAAATTCATTATATAAGCATAACCAAATTAAGTTCAGAAAATCATCACTTTATAATAATTAGAGATTGTTCTTTTAATGAAACCATTTAATGTAACGACCTCATCCATACCATAGAAATATATTAACAGACTGGGTCTCCACCTCTAAGAATCTAACCTCCACTTTTGACATTCTGGCTCCTTTTTCCCTAGGTGGTCATGTAGTTGAGTTGTAGCTGCAATGGGGCACGTAGCCTGAGTGCTCTGCTGAAATATGACTCTCCAAGTCTAGGGCAATTCCTACCACTAGCCGACATAACGTATCATCCTACCATGAGTCGTCCAAAATTTACAATCATTTTTGAGTCCTTTAATGAGTCTGGGGACTCACCCTCTAGCTATACGAACCAACGTAGGAGTATGACGGGTTAACTTATCGAACCTGATGTCATATTCTGATACCGTCTTATGACCCGACACAACCGTGACTTCCACGCCGAGTAGACTTTTGTAGACTTCAAGTTGTTTGAATAACTACTTTGGTACTGAGGTATAGGGTTATTAAGTAGGTAGACGTACCGAAATTCCAAGCTTTATCTCTTGCAAAATCACCGGCCTTATACATTCCAAACCAAAACCAATATGACACGTGGCCTCTCAATCTATTCCTTGACAGGACCTCCCCACGTGGCACAAGTCATAGCTGATAATCCACGATGTTAAACTTCACAGCTCAGATAAATCAACTCTGTTGCTTTACACTTATTTCCATGGTGTGCAATACTTCCTGGAAGCGGAACAGAAAATCATGTGGGTCTTCAAAAGATATACCACTGAAATGGAGTGGAACTTGTCCAACCTCAATAAATGGACTAGTGCATCCTACAACCATGGAGTAGCTATAAATCCTAACGGAATCTGATCTAGTCCACATATACTGACTAAGCTAGAACCTCCGCATCTAGATCCATTTGAGACTGTACAATAAGTGCTGATGTTTGAGCTATAGACTGCACTCTGCTTCTGTCTCTTCCCTTGATCGTAGCTGTCATTTGGGCTTCATCTCTTGTCCGGTCGTAGATGTTTCGCATGTTGTTGAGATTAGTGAGAGGACAGGAGTAGGTAAGTTCAATCATCAATGATAGAATAAATTCGCACGATGGAGATGAAGAAATGTGGAGTTATTCCTAACTTTGCAGCCTCTGGGGATAAATACAGACGTTTCCGTACCGATCCCTCAGACTCTACCAAGTTTGTCCGTGAGTTGTGAGACCTAAGCAACCTAGTGCTCTGATACCAACTTGTCACGACCCGAAATCCCACCTTCAGGCCGTGACTGCGTCTAACGTTGAACCCGCTAGACAAGCCAACGTGTATAATTACACTATCATCTTAATACGGAATTACCAGAAATAACTAGAAACAATTTATAATTTTTAACAACAAAAGTAGATAGATTTCGAGACTAAGTGATAATAACAGAACACAATCCGTTGAAACAATCCCATAACCTCGAGTCACTAACTCACGACCTGTCTATAAGAGTGCTAAATACAAAGTCTGAAGAAAATAATACATGAGCTGTCTCAGAAACTAGGAGATAAACAAGACAAGATAGGAAAAATAGGGATAGAGGAGATGCCAAGGCCCACGAACGTCTGCGGGTCTACCTCGGAATCTCCGGGGTGTACTGAAGGATACTCCCTCTAACGGTGTCCACTGGGTCCGGCTGTGGGATCTGCACAACATAAAGAAGTGTAGGTGTAGCATCAGTACAACCGACCCCATGTACTGAGTAAGTGCCGAGCCTAACCTCGGCCGAAGTAGTGACGAGGCTAGACTTGACAACGATAATCTACCTGTACAGTTCTACAAGATATAGCA
>ML288598.1:4404-15774 GCA_005239495.1 Nicotiana undulata
GGTCCGGGTCCGTTTACCAGAAATGTTGACCAAAGTCAACTATATTCATTAATTAATTATCAAGACTCATTTTCATCAACTTTTCACATATAGCTTCCCGGCTACACGCCCGGGCTGCGCACGCATAACGAGGTGAGACTAACGGAGGCTCTCGGAGCCTCGAAACACAGATACAACTTAAATTATGTAAGATGACCTTTTGGGTCATCACAATAATATTCTCCCTTATCAGAACTTTATATTCAGTTAAGTATTGTCTTCTTTCAGTCAGGAGAGCAGAGGGTTTATATATATAAAATATTACAGTATTTTCACCACCACCAAGCTATAATTGGTGGGCAAGCCCCTATTGGGCAACCTCAGATCTGATGGTAAGTAATATATCGAGCCTATTGTGGCCGAGCGCCTATGAGCGAGCCCAAAATGGCCGAGATGCAGAGCCTAGTATGGCCGAGCACCTATGAGCGAGCCTACTACGGAAGAGTTGTTACACATACCGAGCCTTATGAGGGCGGACAATTATTTTACTTACTATATTGAGAGAGATGAGTCAGTATCAGCATGTAAAGATATCTTCAATTATATTTGACTCCTAGGTACTTTCATTTATGATATTATGAATTCAGTTTCAGCTTTTAGTTATTATGTTGCCTTACATACTGGGTACATTATTTCGACACGTCCCTTTTGCTGGGGACTCTGCATTTCATGCCTGCAGGTCCTGATAGACAACTGGATTGACCTTCCTAGTAGACAAACTCAAACATAAGCTTGGTTGGTAATCTCCACTTCCTCGCAGTTACCAGGTTTATACCTTGGAGTCCATTTTAAATATAAAGATTTGATGGGTAGATCGAGGCCCTGTCCCGACCATGAATTCACAGTGTGTCCTTAAGAAATTTAATCTTCTCACTGTTGCCCAATGTATACAGATTAATTCCTCCCAGGATAGAATGGAATAACTATTATGTGATAGGGGCACTTCAAATCACAGAACTTCATCGAACTTAACAAACAGAGCAAATCATACTTGACACTAATGTTTATTTAGAAAAAAATGCACCAAAGTAGAAAAGAGGGGAGATAACTTCAGATTTTTCATCTATGAAAAATGAGGCCAAGCCTCTAAGTTTATAGACAATGAAAGAGTGAGATTAATAGGTGAAATCCACTAGGTGCCTCTTCCATTTCCCATTCAAACCCCTAAATAAAAACCCAACACCGGAATCTTCTTATAATTTGTTTTCTAGTGGCCTAGTCAATGATTCAAATGAAAGTATTTAAATTGGAAAATGAATTTGTTGATAGGTGCATCTATAAACTAATGATTATCGTGCCAAATTTTAAAAACGATTAGTAGAAATATCATTACTTTTAGCTAAATTTTAAAATCGGCCCAAAAATAAACTTTCAGCCAAGTTGTTTTAATAATTTGGCTTTAAAATGGGGAATTTGCATCTATATCCGTTTTTTGGGTCACGTTTTAACTTATACTCGCTTTGCAAAAAAAACAATTGCTAGTGTACCCACTTTTCGCGTAACTTCAGGCATACAGGCCTGAAGTGGTAAAACTTTTTGCCTGAAGTGGAACAAAACTTCATATATTTTTGCATGAAGTTTGGCCTGACTTGCAAAGGCAATCATGCAAACTTCAGTTCATAGTGCAGATGGCAAACTTCAGTTCAATAAAATAACATATGTTGGCTTAAGTTTTTGTTTGTAATTGATGAACTTCAACATTCTAGTAGTTGAAGCTTTGTTTGTAATTGCTGAACTTCAGCATTCTAGTAGCTGAAGCTTTGTTCTGTATTTGCTAAACTTCAACATGTTTTAGCTGAAGACTTGTTCTGTTTGTGATGAACTTCAGCATGTTTTATCTGAAGCTTTGTTCTGTATTTGCTGAACTTCAACATGTTGTAGCTGAAGCTTTGTTCTGCTTGTGATGAACTTCAGGGCTGAAGTTTGTTTGTATTTTCTTAACTTCCAATCCTTCAAGATTGTAAGGTACATTGACAAAGTTCTATGTGATATAGTACCCATATAATCTTGTCATATCTTATTGGGGCGCCCGTGGTAGTATGATAAAAGTGATTTCCATGATGGGAGTAAAAATAGTGACTCTCTTGAGCATAATGGTAAGAAGTACATTTTTGCGCCTTTAACTCCTTCCTAAGTGTATGGAGATCAAAGAACGATGAAAGAATCAATGGGGAAACATGGGAAAGGATCAAAATGAGAGACTAAGAGGAAATAAAAGAGGAAAAATATGAAGTGAGGCTTGAGGAGGGAGAGGGAAAAGATGAGAGAAGGGAAAAAGTGGAGAAGAGTGGGGAAAAAAAAGAAAGCATTGGTGAGCAGAAAAAGGCTAAGATTGAAAAAGAGTGAGTCGTGCAAAAGCCAAAGAGTGTTTAATTGCAAAAAAAGAGGGGCTGCTATTATCTTGCTCACTTATAAAGAAGTTATGCTTAATAATGATTCACTTACATCCTCTTTGACTAGTGTTATTTCTAACCTTTGTAGGATAAAGATATTTTTCCGGAGGATCTTCCTTAAGGTTTACCACTTTTAAGAGGAATAGAGCATCAAATTAATTTTGTATCGGGATCACAAATTCCTAATAGCCCTGCTTATAGGATCAATCCTGAAGAAACCAAAGAATTGCAAAGACAAGTAGATGAGCTGCTTGGTAAGGGATTTGTAAGAGAAAGCATGAGTCCCTGTTCGGTGCCCGTGCTTTTGGTTCCAAAGAAGGATGTCACTCTGAGAATGTGTGTGGACTGTCGCGCCATCTATAAAATACATTAAAGTAGCGTCATCCTATTCTTCGTGTAGATGATATGCTTGACCAATTGCATGGTTCTCAAATATTCTCTAATTGATTTGAAGAGTGGATATCACCAAATTAGAATGAATCACGGAGATGGGTGGAAAACTGCCTTTAAAACTAAATATGGATTGTATGAATGGTTAGCGATGTCGTATGGTTTAACTAATCCACCTAGTACTTTCATGAGGTTAATTAACCACATCTTTAAGGACTTTCATGGAAAATTTGTAATCGTTTAATTTTATGATATTATGATCTTTTCTAAATCTTTAGAAGAGAATGTCGAACATTTGAAACAAGTTTTTAATGTGCTTAGGGAGCAACAATTGTATTCAAATCTATCCAAGTGCACTTTTTGTGTAAATAAGGTAGTTTTCTTGGATTTTTGTAACGACCCGGTCCGTCATTACGTAGAACATGCAATATAATTATTGTTATTGGATTGTCATAGGTTGATTATTCCGTTATAGATGTGTTAGAGTTGATAGGCTTGAAATCGAAATGGTTGTAGTGAGAGTTTAGCCACTTAGTCTTTAAAAAAATAGCCTTGAAGTTAGAAAAGTCAACTGAGAGTAGACTTATTGGTAAACGACCTCGGAATGCGAATTTATGGCTCGGATAGCTTCGTTAGGTGATTTGGGACTTAGGAGTGTGTCCGGAATATTTTTGTGATATCCGGTGTAGAATTAGGCTTGAATTGACGAAAGTTAGTTTTTGGTGATTTTCGGTCGGTAGTGGAAAATAGGTTATAGGGGTCGGAATGGAATTACAACAGTTGGAACAGGTTCGTAATGTCGTATGCAAAATTTCAGGTCAATCGGAGTTGTTTTGAATAGTTTTGGCATCGTTGGTGGATTTTAGAAATTTCAAAGTTCTTAAGCTTGAATCCGAGGTGAATTTGGTGTTTTGGTGTTTTGAGAGTGCAACTAAGTTTGAATGATCATATGTGATGTGTTGGTATAGTTGGTTGGGGTCCCGAGGGGCTCGAGATTGATTTCGGATGGTTAACGGGAAGTTTGGAACTTGAAATATGCAGCTACAGCTGCTGGTGCTGGTGTAACCACACCTGCGGAAGTTTGACCGCAGGTGCGGTCAAGCAGGAGCGAGCAGAGCATCGCAGGTGCGGAATTGAGAGTCTCAGTAGAGGATCGCAGGTGCGGGAGGAGGATCGCACCTTCGAAGTCGCAGGTGCGGAGAAGAGGCCGCAGGTGTAGAAGTTAGCCCGCTTAAGGAAAGTCGCAGGTGCGGGTCCGCAAGTGCGCTTAAGTGGCCGCAGGTGCGGAACCACTGTTCAGAAAGTATAAAAACCTGCCTTCGCGAATTTTAACCTTTTTCCACCATTATTGTACGGGTTCCGAGGTTTTTAAGGGATTTTGAAGAAGGAAACGTTGGTGCATCATTGAGGTAAGATTTTTGGACTTAATAACTCAATTGTAGGTAATCTAAGACTTTAATATCAGTGTAAATTTATGGAAAATCGGTAGAAAAAGGGGAAGTTAGGGCTTGAGATTATGAGACCTTTAGGGGTCGATTTGATGGGTCAAACGAACTCCGATTTTGGTGTTCTTTATATGTACGGACTCGTGAGAGGACGAAGAACACTTTTGTATAAAAAAATTTGAGTTTTGGGACGCGGGCCCGGTGGTCGGGTTTTTACCAATTTCGGATTTTCTAGCTAAATTTGATATCTTTCGATTGGAATTCATTCCTTAAGCATATATTGATGATAAAA
This sequence comes from Nicotiana undulata, assembly GCA_005239495.1. Lineage (NCBI taxonomy): Eukaryota > Viridiplantae > Streptophyta > Magnoliopsida > Solanales > Solanaceae > Nicotiana > Nicotiana undulata. Next base: position 8,964 of record ML288598.1, read on the forward strand.
ATCTGAACTTGGTAGATTTGTAGCCTTCGAAGGTTGATTCGAGAGGCAAGCGCATTGAGGAATAGTTTCCGAGGTAGTTTTGAGGTAAGTAATGTCTTTAAATCTTGTCCTGAGGGTATGAAACCCCGGACTATGCACCCTTTCACGGGTTTTGAAATGAAAAGGTGGAAACTTTGGAAACATCTTTCCTATTTAGGCGACTATTAAGTTGCGAAACTTATTTTTAAGCCTTTACTTTATTAGTATTTATATATTATGATATGTTTTGGGCTGTAAGCTGTGTTTTGGGCCTAGTGCCGATCTGTTTTCCCTTTGAGGGTTGTGTTTACTGTATTTTCCTCACTGATATGCTATGAATTTACACTCAGTCTTTTCCTGATAAATTGTTGGACACTCAGAGTATTTTGATACTATTTATTGAAAAATAAAACGTTGTTTTGGGTCGATAACCCGGTATGTTTATGGCCTAAGGGCAAATTTAGAGTGTCTGACTGAGTAGTGAGGAGTCTTTCAAGCCTCAGGAGTGTGGTGAGGAGTCTTTCAGGCCTCAGGAGTGTGGTGAGGAGGCTTTCAGGCCTCAGGAGTGTGGTGAGGAGGCTTTCAAGCCTCAGGAGAGTGGTGAGGAGGCTTTCAGGCCTTATGTTATTATTGCGCTTGGGCTGTAGGAGCCCCTCCGGAGTCTGTACACACCCCCAGTGAGCGTCGGTACCGATTGAGTGATGATGATTGCCCGCGGGGCTGATACTGAGTGATGATTGATAAGGAGTGATGATCGATATTGAGTGATTGAGGGAATGCCTGAGGGAAACTGTTATGAGAAATGATTTCGGCCGAGGGGCAGATTTGTGATGATTTTACTAAGTATTCAAACTATGATTTACTTCGTTTCAAACTGGTTTTACTGAGAATTTTACTGAGATATACTGATATTGCACTTGTTTCCAAGGGATTTTTGGAAACTGATTTCGAACTTATTATTTGATGAATCTTACATGGTGACTTGGTGTTTTACTGGTTTTGTGGAATTGTGTATATGTACTGTGTATTTTAAAATTCTCAGACTGTGATTTATTTTCATTACTACTGAGTAGGCGTACTCATAAAGACTCCTTGTGCCTCTGTGCACAGATTCAGGTATCGATTTGGAGCAGTAGCTGCCTTGTTCATTAGCAGCGGTTCACGGGATTTCGAGGTAGCTGTCCCGCGTCCACAAATTCTCCATTTCCCTTCCTCATTTAGTTTTTGCATTTGATTCAGAGATATATATTATAGTTTTAGCAGAGTTAGATTTATATATTCTTAGAGGCTCATGACTATTGACCCCAATTCTTGGGAGGTTTGTTTAGGCTAATATTGGAACGCTAAGACTTAATGATATTATTTGATGCTATGGTAGCATGCTTATTATTGAATTATGAACTCTTATAATTGAACAAATGCGTAGTAAAGTGATGGTTGGCTAGCCTAGTTCCAGGATAGGCGCCATCAAAGCCTATTAGGATTTGGGTTCGTGACAAGTTGGTATCAGATCACTAGGTTACATAGGACTCAACGATCATGAGCAGGTTCAGTAGAGTCTTGCGGATCGGTACGGAGACGTTTGTACTTATCTTCGAGAGGCTGCAGAACTTTTAGGAAACATCCCTATTTTCTTGAACTCTTTCGTGCCAATCTATTGATTCTTGGAATCTAAACTTATGTTGTTTCATTCTCTCACAGATGGTGAGGACACGCAATACCGATCAGGGTGACCAGGAACCAGCCAGACCCACAAGGGGTCGAGGTCGTAGTAGAGGTAGAGGACCAGTCCAGGCAACAGTCGGGGTAGTACCACAGGACCCCCCTATCGTTCAGGATCAGGTTCCCGCCGATGGTGCTCCAGTGGGGTAGGCTCAGGCACCGGCATTGCCTATTGTTATTCTGGGTCTTCAGGAGACCCTGGCTCAAATATTGACGGTGTGTTTCAGTTTAGCTCAGGCAGTTGCTATGTCAACTACTACCACTGCAGCTCACACCGGGGGAGGCAATCAGACTCCAGCTGCTCGGACACCTAAGCAGGCTGTACAGGGTATTCAGACACCGAGGGTAGACCCAGCTCAGCTGGTTGTCCCAGATCAGGACTATGTGGTTCCAGCTATGCCCGAGGATGAGCAGCGTAGGCCTAAGGGCAAATTGAGAGTGTCTGACTGAGTGGTGAGGAGGCTTTCAGGCCTCAGGAGTGTGATGAGGGGGCTTTCAGGTCTCAAGAGTGTGGTGAGGAGGCTTTCAGGCCTCAAGAGTGTGGTGAGGAGGCTTTCAGGCCTCAGGGGTGTGGTGAGGAGGCTTTCAGGCCTCAGGAGAGTGGTGAGGAGGCTTTCAGGCCTTATGTTATTATTGCGCTTGGGCTGTAGGAGCCCCTCTGGAGTCTGTACACACCCCCAGTGAGCGTCGGTACCGATTGAGTGATGATGATTTCCCGCGGGGCTGATACTGAGTGATGATTGATAAGGAGTGATGATCGATATTGAGTGATTGAGGGAATGCCTGAGGGGAACTGTTATGAGAAATGATTTTGGCCGAGGGGCAGATTTGTGATGATTTTACTAAGTATTCAAACTATGATTTACTTCGTTTCAAACTGGTTTTACTGAGATATACTGATATTGCACTTATTTTCAAGGGATTTTTGGAAACTGATTTCGAACTTATTATTTGATGAATATTACATGGTGACTTGGTGTTTTACTGATTTTGTGGAATTGTGTATCTGTACTGTGTGTTTTAAAATTCTCAGACTGTGATTTATTTTCATTACTACTGAGTTGGCGTACTCATAAAGACTCCCTGTGCCTCTGTGCACAGATTCAGGTACCGATTTGGAGCAGTAGCTGCCTTGTTCACTAGCAGCGGTTCACGGGATTTCGAGGTAGCTGTCCAGCGTCCACAGCTTCTCCATTTCCCTTCCTCATTTAGTTTTAGCATTTGATTCAGAGATATATATTATAGTTTTAGAAGAGTTAGATTTATATATTCTTAGATGCTCATGACTATTGACTCCAGTTCTTGGGAGGTTTGTTTAGGCTAATATGGGAACGCTAAGACTTAATGATATTATTTGATGCTATGGTTGCATCCTTATTATTGAATTGTGAACTCTTATAATTGAACAAATGCGTAGTAAAGTGATGGTTGGCTAGCCTAGTTCTACGATAGGCGCTATCACAGCCTGTTAGGATTTGGGGTCGTGACAATTTTGTTGTGAGTTCTAGAGGTGTTGAGGTAGATGAAAATAAAATCAAAGCGATTAAAGATTAGCCTACACCTAAGAGCATTAATGAAGTTAGAAGTTTTCATGGACTTGCTAGATTTTGTAGGAGATTTGTTAGAGATTTCATTAAGATGGATATGGTATTTATTTGGGGAAAAGAATAAGAGCAAACATTTAATATTTTGAAGGATAAATTGTGTTCTGCTTTTTTGTTACAATTACTGATTTTAATAAGTCCTTCGAAATTGAACATGATGCATCTGGCAGAGGTATTGGGGTTGCATTGAATTATTCTACTTATGATAAAGAAATGTATGCCTTGGTAAGCGCTCTTGCTACATGGCAACATTATTTGTAGCCAAAGGAATTTGTGATCATGAGTCTTTAAGATACTTGAAAACCCAAGGTACATTGAGTAGAAGACATGCCAAATGGGTTGAATTCATTGATACATTTCCTTATGTGACTAGCTACAAGAAAGGTAAACACAATATAGTTGTTGATGCACTTTCAAGGAGGTACGCTCTTGGTTCTACTCTTACTTCTAAATTGATGGAATTTGATCATATTAAAGATTTATATGTCGATGGTTCTGACTTTGATGTAGCATTTTCAGCTTGTTTAAAGGAACTTTTGAGAAGTATAATCTGAATGATGGATTTCCTTTTAAAGAGAATAAGCTTTGTGTACCTAATTGTTCTTTGCGAGAAGTTTTTGTGAGGGAAGCACATTGTGGGGGGATTATGGGACACTTTGGTGTTCCTAAAACACTTGAAATCCTTGCTGAAATTTCTTTTGGCCTAATATGAGTAAAGATATAGAAAGATTTTGTGCTCAATGCCTTGAATGCAAACAAGCTAAATCTAAAGTGTTGGCACATGGTTTATACACGCCATTACTTGTGCCTATTTCACCTTGGATATTTCTATGGACTTTGTGTTAGGACTGTCTAAAACAAGGTATGGTAAGGATAGCATCTTTATTGTGGTAGATAGGTTCTCAAAAATGGATCATTTTATTCCTTGTTTAAAGACTAATAATGCTTCTCATGTTGCTGATTTATTTGTTAGAAAAGTTGTTAAATTGCATGGTATGCTTCGAACTATTGTTAGTGATAGAGAGCTAAGTTTTTAAGACACTTTTGGCGTGTGCTTTGGGAAAAATTAGGGACAAAATTGTTGTTTTTTACTTCTTGTCATCCACAAACTGATGGGCAAACTTAGGTAGTAAATAGAACCTTAGAAAATATGTTAAGGGTTGTTATAAAGGGAAAATTAACTTCTTGGGAGGACACTTGCCTATGGTAGAATTGCTTACAATCGAACTGTGCATTCATCTACTGGTTATCTCCTTTTGAAGTTGTTTATGACGTTAACCCCCTTACACCTTTTGACTTATTTCCTTTTCCTACTAATGAGATGGTTAGTCTTGATGCAAAAAATAAAGCTGATTTGACGAAGACTATTCATGAGCATACGATACTTGTATTGGGAGGAGGAACAATCAAACAACTTTGCGACGAAAAAAAGGTCGAAAACCAGCTATCTTTGAGCCTGGTTATTTGGTTTGGGCTCATACAACGAAGGAGAGATTTACTTCGAAAAGGAAGATAAAATTGCACCATAGAGGAGATGGGCCATTTAAAGTACTTGAAAGGATTGGAGATAATGCTTACAAATTGGACATTCCTGGTGAGTTTCAAGTAAGTGCTACTTTCAATGTTGTTGACTTATCCTTGTTTAATGTAGGTTCAAATTTGAGGATGAACTATTTTCAAGAGGAGGAGAAAGATAACTCCACGGATAAGGATAAAGATTTATAAGCACCAAAAAAGCCATTAACAAGGTCCCAAGCTAATGAGAAGCAAGACAAGGTTGTTGGGCTTCAATGGGAGATCAAGAATGTGCAAATGGTGGAAGAAGAGCTCAAGAATAATGCAGAGGATTTAGCTAAATGCTACACTCATTTCATGGTCCAAGTCCATGTCTAAGAGGAGGTAGATTTGGGTCCAAGCACTAGCCAAGGAGGCCCTAAATTAGGCGCCTAAATCAACCCACAAAGGAGCTAACTTTGGGCCCAAGTCAGCTCAAGGGGCGGCAAGACATAGGAGAATGAGTCAAAGTTCCTTATTTTGTTTCCTAGTTTGTTACGACGTATTTGATGCTTTCCTAGGTAGTTAAGATTTTATTTTTCTTTTCCTAAGATTATCAGAATTACTCACCAATATTGACTTGGTTTCTATTTGCTAGGTTTTTACCTTTTCCTATAGTAGTTGGACTTGTTGTCCAAAGTAGTTTAGGACTTTATTTCCTTATTTTTTAGGTAAAATTTCGATAAAGAGGTATCTTCTTTGATTTTATACTTAGACTATAATCAATAAAAATTGTGATATTTTTCTTGCAACCTTGTGTGTGGCTTCTCTTGGATTTATTCTTCAACCTTCAAGACACAATTTAAGGTGGTAAGATTAAACTATATTCGATAATCTTAGATCGCTTCTACGTATTCAAGAAAAGAGATACATTTACGCTTATTAAAGGGTCGGGTTTGACAATCTATCTCTTGTTTTTAATTCTCTATCAAAGTCGATCAGTTCTTCGTTAGCTAATTGTTGTTGTTATGATTCAACTTTAAGAATAGACTTCTTAAACGCAAGAAACTATTCGTGAATTCAATCTATCTTTAATTTTTGTCTTCTTTTTCGTTTCTCTACTTTCTTTTAGTGAAAACCTATTATTTTGTTATCAATTTCCATTTCTTATCCTCCTATCGCTAAAACTATTTTCCTTTTATTTTTTTGTTTAAAATGTTGGTTTTAAAACTAAATTACAGTAGCTAGCAAGTACTCCTAGCAAATAGTAAAAAACTAAGAATACAGGAACTGACAAGAGCAACCAAAGGTGTCACGACCCAAAGTCCCAACCTCAGGGATCGTGATGGCGCCTAACACCACACTTGGTAGGCAAGCTAATGTTAGAAGTCGATTAACTAATTTCCTTGATTAATTACTTGAGCATAAATAAATAAATTCCAATTGAGCCTAATTAAAATAATTCCAAACAAAATAAAATAAAATGATAACAATAATCATTTAAATAAAATGAATCGCGAACTAATTATGTAAACAACTCTAAGACTACCCCAGGGTCTGGTGTCACAATTCACGAACTACTAAAGAATACTACAAATAATGGCCGAAAGAAGTAGTGTAACTGTTCTGAATATAATAAAACAGTGTAAATAATAATAGGAGAAGACTCTCGGAATCTGCGAACGCCGGCAGATGTACCTCGTGTCTCCAAACGAATCGGGTGGTCGTCCTGGAATCCTCTACTGCTGATTAATACCTGGATCTGTGCAAAAGAGCACAGAGTGTAGTATCAGTGCAACCGACCCCATGTATTGAGTAAGTGCCGAGCCTAACCTCGGCGAAGTAGTGACGAGGCTAAGGCGGGACTTTAACGATAAACCTGTGATATTAGCATCTATACGATAACACAGTAAAATAATTCTACACGAACAAGAAAATATATCTGAGACAATAATTATAAAACAAGAAGGAAA
>ML288599.1:0-20649 GCA_005239495.1 Nicotiana undulata
TTTTGGACATTTAAAGAGGGCTGCCAACAGGGGTTTCCGCACCTGCGACCTTAGGACCGCAGGCGCAGTCTCGCGCCTGCGAGAAAATGATCGCAATTGCGGAAAAGGTCCTAGGACCCTGGGCTCGCACCTGCGGGGTTGGGAGCCGCACCAGCAGTCCCGCTCCTACAAAATTTTTGTCGCCCCTGCGGAAAAGTTGCACCTGCGATGGCCTGGACCACACCTGCGGTCTCACACCTGCGGCCTGAGTCTCGCACCTGCGGACTTTTGGCAAGGGTCTGGGGATCGCACCTGCGAGGCTGGGGCCGCAGGGGCGGTCCCACACCTGCGGTTGGGCAACCGCACCTATGGTCACACCAGCTGCTGTGCACCAGTAGTGGTTTTTGGCCTCGTGCGGGGTCCGGGAGGCACCTGGGACCACCCGAGCCCCCGTCCAAAAATACCAACAAGTCCCAAATCATTAAACGGACTTGCTCGAGCTCACGGAACACTCAATACCACGCTAAAACTCAAAATCACCCTCCAAAACCCCTGAATTCAAAACTTAAGAACATTGAAATTCTAGAATTCACTTCAACGCGCCGAACCGGCCTAAACCACTCGGAATGACTTCAATTTGTAGATAAGTTATAAACGACACAGCGAAACTTTTCCCGGTCTCGGAATTTCATTCGGACCTCGGGAACATAAAATCACTTCTCAAGCCACATTTCAAATTCTTTAGAAACCCCACAAGTTCATTAACTCATTTTTTTCCTCACTTGGACCCGAAACCAATCAAATCAAACCTGTTTTACACTAAATCTCACAGATAGGACAAACAACATATAATAAACCTGTTCCGGGCTCCGGTACCATAACAAGGGCCCGGTAACAAGGTTTTCACATAATTATTTACTTTCACATTCCTTTATTATTTTCAGAAAAGTATTTTCTTTAAAAATTCATTTCCCGGGCTTGGGGCCTCGGAATTCGATTTCGGGCATACGCCCAAGTCTCATATTTTCCTACAGACCCTCCGGGACCGTCACATCACGGGCCCGGATCCGTTTATCAAAAATGTTGACCAAAGTCAACTTTATTCAGTTATTCAATTCAAAAATCCCATTTTTATTAAATTTTTACATGGAAGTTTTCCGGCTACCAGCCCGGGCTGCGCACACATATCGAGGTGAGATTAATGGAGGCTTTCAAGGCCTCAGAACATAGATTTAACTGGAATTACTTAGGATGACCTTTTGGGTCATCACATACTTGGCTTGACTTAAGAGTGATAAGAGAATCACGGGATGGGATCGGGCCGTACGCCACGGCAGAGTGATGATTGATTATATTATGGGATCGGACCGTACGCCACGGCAGAGTGATGATTGATTATATTATGGGATCGGACCGTACGCCACGGCAGAGTGATGATTGATTAAATTATGGGATCGGGCCGTACGCCATGGCAGAATAATGATTGATTATATTATGAGATCGGGTCGTACGGCACGACACAGTGATGATTGATTATATTATGGGATCGGGCCGTACGCCACGGCAAAATGATGATTGATTATATTATGGGATCGGGATGTACGCCACAGCGAGATTGAGACTACCAGGGTGGGATCGGGCCATACGCCACGGCGAGATTGAGACTACCAGGGTGGGATCGGGTCGTACGCCACGATGTGATTGAGACTACCAGGGTGGGATCGGGTCGTACGCCACGAAGTGATTGAGACTACCAGGGTGGGATCGGGATGTACGCCATGGCAAGATTGAGTGCCGTATGGGAGTGGCCCGTATGCCACGGCAGATACCAAACTTGATTGATTTGAGATTGTTATTTGATGCCGGATATTGATGTAATTGATTATTTTTTTACTTGCCTACAGTTTTCCTTACATCCTTCTTATTTTATTACTGTTGAACCTTAGTGAGTATCGAGTCGACCTCTCGTCACTACTTCTTCGAGATTAGACGGGATACTCACTGGGTACATATATGTATATGTACTCATACTACACTTTCTGTGCATTTTGTTGCACAGGTACCGTTATAGTACAGTGATTGACTTGGAAGACTTATACAAGCTGCATTCATCCAAAAGCGTTTCACAACTACCGGAGTCTCCCTTCTGTGTACTTACATTTTATATCTATTGCCTTTGTCCCATTTATTTCTCGAACAAGAGTTGTATAATTGTTTTAATTCTTAGAAACTGCTCATGTACTTGTGTCACCGGGTTCTGGGGATGTGTGAGTCTTGTTTTATTGAATTAATAGATTTCTTGTCGTGTTTAATTTACAAAAGTTTACTTATTTGATATGAAATACAATAAAGGCAACGATTTTGAAATTGTTAAACAGGAAGGTATTTCAACTGATTAAGGAATTGGCTTGCCTGACAGTGTGTCCGGCGCTATCACAACCCATAGGTTTTGGGTTGTGACAATGTGGTATCAGAGCACTAGGTTCCCTTAGGTTTCACGAGTCATGAGCAAGTCTAGTAGAGTCTTGCGGATCGGTACGGAGACGTCTGTACTTATCTTCGAGAGGCTACAGGGCTGTAGGAGTACTTCCCTTCTTGATTCCTCATCATGCAATTTGATTCCATTAAGGCTTATGCCTATTTTTCTTCCTACTCAATCTTATACGTCGCGAAGCTCTTGCTATGATTCGAGGATTTGAGGAATTGAAATGGTGCTACGGATATGGTGCGAGATGTTTTCCATGTGCAGTTGGTTGGGGATGTTGTTGTTGCCCTGCAGGAGAATAATATGTTGTTTCAGCTCAGTAATTGTGTTTTTGAGGACTTTGAGGCTATGATCAGGTTGTTATGATGCTTACGATTGGATATCACGCGGTGTTGATAGGACGGTAGGATGCTTGCCCATATGTAGGGGTAATGAATGACTTGAAGGGAGATCTTCTCAGGGCGTGGTTTCGAGATTCAAGTATTTTAGTTCCGGCGGAGGAAAGGCACTTGGACTATGAACGGTCCGGTTTGGATTGATAAAGTAGTTAGCTTGGTGCCATCGAGCAAGGTGGAGTATTCACCTGTGTTGTGGTATCGTTGTTTGATGAAATAGGATATGTTAAATTCGCCGGTGTTATAGCTCTTCGGTTGCATGGGGTTAGAGAACTGTGAAGCGGTGCTGAAGAAGCGGTTGTCAGAGATCGTGGTGTGTAGTGGTTCAGAATTAAACAGTTACCTCTAATGAAGGCAGCTCGAGAAAGATGATCTTCGAAGAGTTCGAAGTTGTGGTGATCTGCTGGCTCAAAGAGCTATAGAGAAGGACGTTGAATTGAGGACGCAATTGAGAAGCAAACGATGAAGGAAGATATGTGAAAAGTGATAGGTGGTGGTTCCATTTCAAAAAGGCCAGGCGTAAGGAAAGGAAGTTGGGTAGTGCTTTAAGGAATAAGGTTAACCAAAGTGGGGGAGTCCCACCACCTACAGTTGGGTTGTGGGGGGTTGTGTCCTCATGGAGTTGCGGATTATCGGCATATTGGTAAGTTGTTACAGCTAAGAGAAATAAGTAAAGCGGTAATTGATCATGGCATTCTATAAATGTGTGCGAAGTTTGTCCTATTGGACCAGGGCTAGGCTCTGGGAAAAAAAATTAAGAATTTGTGCTTAAGGCATAGGTAAGTTGTAAAGATATCGACTCAGTCACGTGCTTCGCTGAAAGGGTGTTCATGTGCTAGGAGATCCTTGGAGTTGATTGTAATCGGGGCCAGTCAGAGTAGGTGACTCTCAGTGGTGGTCCTAATGAATTCGAAAGTTAGAGAATGCGGTGTTTAAGGGTTTCAGGCAGCAGTATAATTAAGAATCGAGCTTCTGCAGTATAATCTCTAAGAGGAAGGATGATGGTTGGAGTGGTCTATGTTATTTCAGCACGCTGGATAGTATCGGAGGAGTGAGGGAAATAGACTCCGGGTTGTAGAAAGATTTTCAGGAGGTTGTGAGACAGGTTGCGGAATTTAGGCAGCATGGTCTCGTGAATCAATGTCACTCGGGATGAGTGAGGGTTGAGTTGCTATGAGTTGAAGGAAGTTACTATTACCTTTGAGGCAATTAAAGATGATTAAAAGAAGATAGGTTGGTTAGCCATGGTTGAAATGGCACAAGTACGACAGTGATCAGTTTCTTCGCGTGATTGAGTATGTGTATGGTTTGTGAAAATGTGTGCGGGGCTTGTTGGCCGTCGTAATAGACTTTAGTTGGAAGCATTCAAGTGCTATGGACTGTCAGGTGTAGGCGGGTCCCGGGGGTGTTATGATGGTGCAGACCACTGCTTAAGGAATTGCATGTATTGTGATTGTGAGAGCTCACTTGTGAGTTGTTATGGTTCTCATGAATTGAAGTCAGTAAAAAGTGTTCCTAGGTAATTAAGTTTTCACCCTAATAATGGTTCAGGGGTTATGATGGAATTTTTGCGCCATATCAAATTGGCATGTTATGCGCAAGAAGCAGTATGTAACTGGAAGTAAGAATTGAGATTGGTGTGCTGCTTTAACAAGGATGTCATGAGCTTGGAGGAGAGAGGGAATGTATTTGAATGTTTAGAGTAAGCTGGTATTGTCTTCTGTATCACCTGAGATTGGTATTTGAGGAAAGAGGCTTGGTATCCTGGTTATGGGTTCTTGATTTGTCTTGCAGCATTTGTGGGATCAGGAGTAAGGATGTGCAGACTTGTTGCCTTGTGTGGAAGGACGTGAGAGCATGACCGCGGGAAGATTGCATAAGTGTGGCATGTAGTCACCTAATTTGCTAAAGAATTAGACCAAGTATAAAGGAGGGTAATATTGCTTAATTGAGAATTTATGCCTGGAAGGCATTTAGTTCAGTTGATGGTGGATTGTGGGGTGTTTGTCCCGGCTATGATTGTTATTCTTGTGTATTATGAGAGGAATTGGGGTATTATGGACCCAGGTAAGGCTATCTGCCTAGTTTAGTGCGAGCAGAATCGACTTGAAGTGAATGAATGGATTTAAACAAATTATGGGCTACATGCGAGTCAGATGTGTTTATTTCAGTATGACGCTCCTCAAGGAGGGGTATTGGGATATCATGTGTTGTCCCATCTTCGTCAAATTCATGTGATATTGTGATTGTGTCGTGTGGATTGTGAAATGACTTGATAATTTCTTATGTGTTGAGGTTCCGCGTAGTGATGAGGTTATGTGAGCAGGATGGCTCCTGAGATCCAGATTATATATCGCACCTCAGTCGTGCTGGTGTTTTGTAGCATATGGCTCTATCAGTCTCCCCAGAATGGTATTATGTACTTAGCATGCTTCTGATTGATATTCAGTGATTTGTAATAGTGAGCAATTCAGCTCCGTGTATATTTCCTTATGTAAGTCTTATTATGGGATCGGGTGGCACGCCGCCATGGGTATGTTATTTGGATCGGAACAGTGTGATACAAAGCAAGGCTCCTGTAATTATTTTCTTGTGTTTTACTTCATAATTTTCTAAGGAAAGTTCATATTAGTTGCGTGAGTCGAGTAGTCTCTTCCGGAGTCATTTCTTTATGTGTCGTGTTTGAATTGTGGGCTATTGGCGCAGTGTGGCATCGTGTGAGGCTAATCGTCGTGTGTGGGGTGATTGGTTGTCTTAGCAGTTCATACTAGGTAAGAAGAAATTCATAAATCTGGGATCGGTGTGATAAGACTATGCAAGTATATTACAGGACAACCACCATCATTGGTTGCAATGAGATAATGATCTTAGTCAGGAGAAAGGATTTCGATGTTTAGTTAACTCTGCAGTTGGTTAGGAATTTGTACACATTTCCTCTGCTGTGTTTGGATCGTCAGCGTTATAGCAAAATGTATGAATGTAACTTATAAGGTGCTTTGAGAGCATCAAAGTCGCAGAAGTTTGGCTATTAAGATCCAGAGAGCGTCATTGCTGTCAGATAATGGATCATGCGGTGTATGGTAATGATTCAGCAAGGGCCTGCAGTTGTGTTCTGGTGCATCGTGTGGTAGTTGATTCGGTGTTCAAATGTTAGAAACAGGTCCGACAGAGAATTTCTGATGTTAGAACTAAGTTCGAAGCTTATTGTACGAATAAAGGAGGATATCTTCAGATTTGATCAAGCTTATGTGCTCAACCGGGTTGTGGTAGCACGAGCAGGTGCACGATGTGGTAAACAGTGATTCCAGGTAATTCTGGGGCAGTTCCTGGCAGGTTCGAGGACGAACGTCCGTTTAAGTGGGGGAGAATATAATGACCCGACCGGTCGTTTTGAGGTCTAGCACGTCGTTCAGCAGTTGGGAGTCACGAACAGCTTCATTTAAGGTATATTGACTTGTGCATATGGTCGGAATTGAAATTCAGAAAGATCGGAGTTGAATTTAAAGGAAAATTCTTATTTCAGAAGTCTTAAGTTGAAGAAATTGAGTAAGGCTGGGATTTTGAGTAAACAACCTCGGAATCAGGATCCAAAGGTTCCAACAGGTTCGTATGATGATTTCGGACTTGGACGTATGTCCGGAACGGGTTTTGGATAACCCGGGAGCAGTTCAGCGTATATTGTGGAAAGTTAGTATTTTAAGGAAATTTCCTAAGTTTGACTTGAAGTACATTTCAACGATACTGATGTCCGTTTGGGATTCCAAGTCTGGGAATAGCTCCGTATGGTGATTATGGAGTTGGGAGCGCGATTGGAAGTGAATTCGGATATCCGAAAGTCAATTTAAGGTCATTTGGCTAAAGATAGAAAACTGAAGGTTTTTGAACAATTCGACCGGAAATGAAATTTTGATATTAGCGCCGGAATGTGATTCCGGGAGTTGGAGCAGGTCCGTAATGTTGAATATGACTTGCCTGCAAAATTTGAGGTCAATCGGACGTGGTTTAATAAGTTTTGGCATCAAATGTGGAAGTTGGAATTTTCAAAGTTCATAGAGTTGGATTTTAGGGCAATTCGTGATTTCGGCGTTGTTTGATGGGATTTGAAGCCTTGAGCAAGTTTTTGGGATGTTATGGGATTGACTCGTGTGTTTGGACGGGGTCGCGAGGGCCTCGGGTGTGTTTTGGGGTGGTTTCGGGGCATTTCGCTGTTGATGTTTGCTGGTGTTTTTGGTAATGATGTGCGATCGCAGCCTTAGCTATGCGATCGTGGAAAAGAAACTGAGGGGCAAGGTTTTGACCTATGCGATCGCGGATGTTGAGGTGCGATTGCGGAGAAGTTCCAGGCAGGCTTGTGCGATCGCATGGAGGAAGGTGCGATCGCGGAGAAGGATTTGGAGGGAGCTGGAAAAAGGCTTGTGCGATCAAAGGCAAGCTTGTGCGATCGCGTAGAAGAAATGCTCTGCTGCACTGACTCGACTTCGGAGGCTCATATCTCACAATGTATAAGGAATTATGAGATGGTATAACAATGAAAGCTGTATCCCTTTGTGTGTAGTTTCTAGAAATGTAAACCATTCATGATTTGGATTTCTGTACAAAGAGATATTGCTGTTACACTACAGGGTATCCGGGAAGATGAAGAAGAAAGTTGTGTTGCGCATGGGCTGAACTTTCCAGATTATATCTAGAATTATATAAGGAATTGGGAGATAACCAACAAATGAAAATTATAGATCTTGAAGTCTAGTTTTCAGAACATTAAACCATTCATCATTTGGAGTTTTGTGCAAAAGGTTATGACTATTCTAATGGAGGCTGTCCGGACAGGCTGGGCATTTGTTCTCCGCGATCGCGAAGCTCTTTCCGCGATCGCAAAGAGCAAATTTTGGGCTGGAAAATTGTACTCCGCGATCGCAAGGCATTTTCCATGATCGCACTGAGTAAATACCTGGGCAGTGTTGATTAAAAACAGGATTTTGGCATTTCTCTCTCATTTTTCAAAGCCATGGGCGATTGTTGGAGAGCTTCAAGAAGTTTTCGTCATCTATGTTAAGGTAAGTTATCCTACTCATTTCAAGTTAGATACAAGATTATTACATGGATTAGAACATGAAAATTAGGGAAAATTTAAGGAAAATTTGGAAGAAACCTAGAAATTTGGATATTTGGATTTTAGCCACGAATTGAGGAACTTTGTAATTTGAATTGGTTATGATCTATTGAGTATATTTTCATTGAATTATCATTATTTGGATAGTTTGGGAGCGTGCGCATCCATTTTCAATCGTCGTAGAGGCTTGGAAGCCGGTGATGAATCTTCGGAGCGAGGTGAGTCTCCTTTCTAACCTCGTAAGAGGGAAATTGTCCTTCTAGGTAACGTTGTTTGCTATGTGATATTGTTTGGGGGCTACGTACGCACCGAGTGACTGCTTCGTCCGTACGTAGTGGCTATTACTGCTTCGTCCGGGTAGTTAGGACACAACATGTTCAATTTTGTTTCCTGTGATAGCATAGATATGACTTGTATACTTGCGTGATTGGTACTGTTGTCTTTGAACGTTGTGATACTTGGCTTGACTTAAGAGTGATAAGAGAATCACGAGATGGGACCGGGCACTACGCCACAACAGAGTGATGATTGATTATATTATGGGATCAGGCCGTACGCCACGGCAGAGTGATGATTGATTATATTATGGGATCGGGCCGTACGCCACGACAAAATGATGATTGATTATATTATGGGATCGGGTCGTACGCCACGACAGAGTGATAATTGATTATATTATAGGGCGGGCCGTACGCCATGGAAGAATGATGATTGATTATATTATGGGATCGGGCTGTACACCACAGCTAGATTGAGACTATCAGGGTGGGATCGGGCCGTACGCCACAGCGAGATTGAGACTACTAGGGTGGGATCAGGTCGTACGCCACGTAGAGGTTGAGACTACCAGGGTGGGATCAGGTCGTATGCAACGGCGAAATTGAGACTACCAGGGTGGGATCGGACCGTACGCCACGGCGATATTCAGTACCATATGGGAGCGGGTCGTACGCCATAGCGGATACCAAACTTGTTTGATTTGAGATTGTTATTTGATGCCGGATATTGATGTACTTGATTATTTGTTTAGTTGCCTACAGTTTTCCTTACATCCTGCTTACTTTATTACTGTTGGACCTTAGTGAGTATCGAGTCGACCTCTCGTCACTACTTCTTCAAGATTAGACAGGATACTCATTGGGTACATATATGTATATGTACTCATACTACACTTTCTGTGCATTTTGTTGCACAGGTACCTTTATAGTACAGTGATTGACTTGGAAGACTTATACGGGCTGCATTCATCCAGAAGCGTTCCACAGCTGCCGGAGTCTCCCTTCTGTGTACTTACATTTTATATCTATTGCCTTTGTCCCATTTATTTCTCGGAGTTTTATAATTGTATAAATTCTTAGAAACTGCTCATGTACTTGTGTCACCGGGTTCTGGGGATGTGTGAGTCTTGTTTTATTGAATTAAATAGATTTCTTGTCGTGTTTAATTTACAAAAGTTTACTTATTTGATTATGAAATGCAATAAAGGCAACGATTTTGAAATTGTTAAACAGGAAGGTATTTTAACTGATTAAGGGATTGGCTTGCCTGACAGTGTGTCCGGCGCCATCACAACCCATAGGTTTTGGGTCGTGACAACTATTTATTTTCATTCAAACCAGGCTAAACCTGTGCATTAGACATCCTGTTTTGTGGGTATTCACGTTTATTGCTTCAGCATATTGTATGTTATAGATCACTACTCAATTTCTGGTTCTGCATAAGTACTGTCACTTAGAAATACTGCTACTAAATAATCCTGCCTAATAAAAATAATGTCACGCCCCAAAACTGAGGGACGAGACTGGCGCCTAACCGGATGATCCTAGTCAAGCGGACCTGGATTGCCTTTCCTACCCAACACATTACCCTATGTTCATGATATACATTGTTCCATAAGAATTAGCCAATTTAGATACAAAGTACGATTTACAACATAAGTTCATTTTCCTCTTTGAACTTTCAACATTTGATAATCCAAAAACATATATAATACATACAACTTTTCCGATGCGATCCACAACTACGAGTGAGTACAAATACCGCCCAAATTATACATATATACAACCCACACAGTGTCTACAAATCCTCTAAGAGTACTAGGAGTTTTACATAAACTTGCCGGCAACAAGGCCCCGACTATACCTTTTACAACATAAGCAAAATAGAATGCTATAGTCCACACACGACCCCGAGAGGAAATGGAGCTCAACAGAACTGCTGAAAAGATGAAGAGGAGGCACCACTAATGGCGGGCTGAGCTACCTGCTATGGAACCACCTACATCCATATAAAAGATGTAGCGCCCCCGGCAAAAGGGACGTTAGTACCGTTGAATAGTACTAGTATGTATGAACAAAGTTTATTCTAAGTAAAATCAAATAGTACACAATTGGAAGACAGTCAGGGAAACCACACAGATACCACATAAATATACAGAAAATCACAATGAAGATTTCACAATTACTCATTTCAATTAATCATCCGTTCACATTTCACCCTTATTAACTCTCCACCCTTATTACTTCGTGTTGCGGCGTGCAACCTGATCCCACCGTACAATCACATCTCACCCTTATTACCTCTCCACCCTTATTACTTCGTGTTGCGGCGTGCAACCCGATCCCACCGTACAATCACATTTGATAGCAACAACAACCAATCAATTAAATCACAGGGATTTTCATCATCAAGAACATAAGTTCATATCAACCCATAACTATGTGAAATCAAGGCACAATGATCCTTACCAAACAGTGATTCATATATGGTGTTGCCAAAATTATTTAACCCAACTAATTCAATTCACAATTTTTGTTCATCATTTGCCACACACGACCGTTAGCAATTAAATACATTCCCACATTAGGGTACATTAACATTCTTTCATTTAGTAGCACATACTCCCATATCGAAATATTTGAACGTTTAACAAGCCTTACACATGATAGGATAAGCACAGAGAATCACCCTTCACAATCTCAATTAGCATGGTAATCAACTAAGAAAATCAGGGAATGAAATCTTACACCTCAACACAGCCGGACAATCAATTCACATATGCTCAAGCAAGAAATTCTTACCGTGTCCTCGGACACCAACAAGGTGACTCTACAAAGATTAAAGTTTGCCATACATACCTCGAGTCAAAATTCCCCTTTAATATCTATCACAATTCACCGAACCGTCTAGCACCGTCAATCTAGATCACAATGCGACACATTTACCTTAGAATTAGGAATCTTGAATTCATTTGAGCATTTTATCAAACACCATGTGGTCCCTTAGCATCACTAAACCCTTTTAGTGGAAAATTGCTCTACCTTACACCCTCTTGCTATATTAGAATAGATCATGAACATGCATGCAATGTCTTAGCTTTTATCTTCAAGGACCAATTTATGTGTTCTACCCCTTTTTAGCTAAAACCTGAGAATTAAAAAGGAAATGGGGTGGGGACGTACCTCTTATATTGAAGAAGATGAAGACTACTCGATAATTTACGGGCTTGAGTGATATTTGAAAAATCGATTTGGGAAAGATGAGGACTTCTCTCTCTAGCACCCACTCTCACTTCTCTCTATTTTTGTTCAGATGCATGTTAAAATTAAATGGGAGGGGTGTTTTATTAAACTGGGGGTAGGGTGGAAATTAGAAATTAAAAGAGCCCAGAAGCAGGAAATGTCGTCAGGAATGCGATCGCATTCCTGCTATGCGGTCCGCATTCCTATCGCATAGTTGGCCCTCAATTGGGCCAAAAGGGGAACCGGACTGCCCTGGTATGCGACCATTATGTGGTCTGCATACATGTTATGCGATCGCATAATGAGTCGCATAACCTCCTCCACAAAAATGGAGGTGCAAGAATGCGACAGCTATGCGGTCCGCATTCCCAAAATGGGATCGCATCTTCGGCCGCATAGCTGTCCTCAAATTACACAGAAGGCTGCCCATGTATGCGACCACTATGCGGTCCGCATACCTGTTATGCGATCGCATAGTGCGTCGCATAACAGCGCAATTCTGGAAAATTTTATGTTTTAAGTCCCGGGGTTCTTTTTACTTCAAAAAGGTCCGTTTTTAAGAATTTCTACAGTTATAACAACACAGTGACCTATTCAGGCATTATTTTAGACATGAAATTTTACGGGTCTTTACAAATAGTCTTCCCTGTGTGCATTAGATATCCTATTTTTTAGGACTCCGTTTGCATTTGTTTTGAACCACGTTTATTTCGACTAAATAAACCATCGTCTATGAAAGGTTTTAAAAACGGCCTCACACATAGGTGTCATGTTCTGATGCAAATTGGTATAAATAACCTGTTGTAATCTTTGTCACCTAGATCATCATGCCTATAGGGTGAATAATTTCAAAGTGTTTAAACAACCCCCCTGTAACTATGATTGCATATAGCCCCCCCCCCCCCCCCCCCCCAAAGCCTAGGCAAGTCTTAGGTGATTAATTTTCTTATATAAAACTGAGAAACTGTGTTCTGATTGTTTATAAATTGCTTAAATCTAACAGGTTTTGAAAATCAGTAGGAAAACTGATTAGGACCCTGCCACTTAATTCTAAAACAGTGTTGCATATTCTGTGTTTTGATGTTCACTTAGATATATTGTTCTAGGACTTCTCTGAACTTACCTAAATTTGTGTTTGAGGCGTGCTGGTTATTTGTCTATATATGTGGAGGTAAACATGAGCCCCTTTAACTGCTCCCCTTATTTGATTGTCCTATGTGTTATTTGCTGTCGCCTAGATTTTTCCTTTTAAACACCTTATGATTGTCTAGAACTTCATAAGTCTTGAGGTCCTAAACTCCTCCGGGACCATAAGGAAGGGACGAGTAACAACACGCTTAGAGTTCGTTAATCCAATTCGCTCATATAACCGCTAAGGGGTGGGATAATGGGTAGTAAAAGGATATGATGACATGTGCGCTAATGCAACGTGTAGCCCCTCTCATTGAGGAGTGATTACCAAGCATTGAATGTATATGATCCTATAGGATAAACAACTTAGGACCTCCTTATCCCTTTTACATATGTGTGCTTAGACTACTTATCTGTTAAAAAGCCTTTATTTCTTTTACATATGTGTGGTTAGACTGCTTATTTGCTAATTGACTAATTCACAAAGTATGTTTGGTCGGGACCCACCGTTGTGGACCTCGAGGGGTGCCTAACACCTTCCCCTCGAAGTAACTTCAAGCCCTTACCCAATCTTTAGTAATACAAACTGGTTTTATAAATGACCCGTAATAGGTGCCCTAAGGCACCTTAATTTGTTAGGTGGCGACTCTTCAATTTCTTATAACTCTTCCCAAAAGGAAATGATATATCCAACACTTGGAACTCAACATCAAACCAGGTTGGGCCCATCTGTAGGCTGAGGTTGATTTCTCCAATTATCGCTCTTTGGGACCCATCAAACGCCTTTACGTACAAGCTACCCATCTGTATCTCGTGCAGGCCTTTACCCAACCTCTTTAGAGAAGTCAATGGGCATATGTTGAGAGTGTATCCTCCGTCTATTAGGACCCTAGCAATGAACTTATCCTCAAATCGCATTGTGATATGCAATTCCCTGTTGTGACGTAGTCCTTTTGCTGGTAGATCATCTTTGTGAAAGGTGATTTTGTGGCTCTCCAGTACCTACCCGACCATGTTGGCCATCTCCCCACTAGTGATGTTGTTGGGTACATATGCTTCACTCAACACTTCTATCAGGGCATTCCTGTGTGTCTCGAAAATTTGCTGTAGCGACAAGATGGATATCTGAGTGGGAGTTTTGTTAAGATGATCGACAACAGAGTATTCCCTTGCTTGTACTTTTCTGCAAAGGTCATCAGTACCCGTCTTGACAATATGTGGCTTAGATGCGTTTTCCTTACTTGTTCCTCCCAAGTTTTCAGGTGTATAGAGTCTGCCAGTTCTGGTAATGCCTTGTGCCGCACCTGTCTCCTCTAATTTTGCTTTCCCTTTTCTCCTAGCTTCCGCTACATAGTCCCATGGTATGGCATCAGACTTGTAGGATGGTGTGGGAGCTACCATCACAGTGAAGGGTGCAGTTACCTCGACCTCAAATGATGCTTGGGCTTGTACCATAACTGGTGTGAGGGTTATCGAAGACGCCTTAGGATCATCCCCCTCTCGAATGAGTCCGATTGACCTTTCCAGATTCCATTCTTCGTCAGTCTCCATTACATTCACTCCCACATCTTTGTGATCCGGGAGAGGATTGTTACGTATGTTTGGTGCGGTTTCTTTTGCATGTATGACCTTGTTGTCAGTCAGTGTCTGAATATTGTCTTTCAGTGTACGACACTCATAAATTGTTTGACCCTTCATGACTGAATGATAGACACATGTCTTGTTCAGGTTAATCTAGTAAGAAGAATTCTCCATAGCAATAGCAGGGATGGGAGTGGCATAACCTGCAGCCTTCAATATTTCATATAATAAGTGTATGGTCTTGGTGATTGGGGTATATTGTCTAGGTGGTCTGCCGTCAAAGTTTGGTCGCGGTTTTTGGTAGTTTTGGTGGGCGGGTGGAGGTCGATGGTAATATATTGGTTTATTGTTATAGGCGTGGTTGGTGGTAGCCGGTTGTTGGTATCTGGGGGGTGAAGGCTGAGATGTGGGTTGAGGTATTTGGTATGTAAGTGGAGATTTAGGACGTTCGATCACCATTACAACATCTACTTCCTTTTTCTTTGAAATACCTCCCGATTACAAGGCTTTATTTTTGGCATGCAGTGCTTCGAAATTCGTCACCATCCCACTTTTAATCCTTTCTTCTATTCGTTTATCCTAGCTTGATGATGTCGGAGAGTTTGTGGTTATCAATAACCACCAACCTTTCATAGCAATGTGGGTCTTGAGCTCTGACGAAGAACTTATTCATTTCTTCTTCTTCGAGTGCTGGTCTAACTTTCGCAGCCTCAGATCTCCACCAAGTAGCATATTCACGGAAGGTTTCTGTCTGTTTCTTCTTGAGGTTTTGAATGTAGAAAACATCTGGTACATTCTCTATGTTGAACATGAATTTATCCATAAAGTCTGATTCCATGCTTACCCATCTCACCCTCTTCTTCGGATTCTGGCTGATATACCAGGAAAATGCATCTCATGTGAGGCTTCGCAAGAATAGTTTTATGCGTATTTGTTCGTTTTTTCCCACCCCTACAAGTTTGTCACAATATGTCATCAAATGCACTTTTGGATAACCAGTTCCATCGAACATTTTAAATTTGGGAGGTTTGTAACCCTCCGACATCTCTACATCTGGCTGAATGCACAAGTCTTCATAATTCAAACCTTCAACTCTTTTACCACATTCGACATTCTGAACTCTGCCAATGAGCTTCTTGAGTTCTTCTGCCGTATTCTTAATGAGAAGGTCATTCTCGGTCGATTTGGGTATGTATAGGTTTTGTTGCGGGGTGTGGAGTAAGGTTTCCACATATATTGGGTTGCTTTGGTGGAGGGAATCTGGGCATAAGGGTGGTCATTTGTTGAGTTTTGGGGATCAAGTGTGGGTTGTGGTGCATTATGGGGAGTGTGATAAGTGGTAGTGTGTGGGTATTGGGTTGGGTGGTGATAGTGTTGTTGAGGTGTTGGTACTGGAGGAGGAAGGTTTGTAGGAGGTGTGGGGTACTAGTGTGGTGTATGAGGGTTATGGTTTTGCGTGTTTTCTGGTGGTGCTTGGTTCTGGGTGTTTGGATTTTGTTCGTTATTATCAGTGACATTTAGGGTGAGAGAGAGGTTTGCCAAGTTTCTGTTACACCCCATGTTTTCGTACGTGAGAGTACATCGTAAGTCAATTGATGTAAGCTCAGAAATAAGATTATATTTGATGGAATATAAAGTAAGTTAATCATGTTAATTGGAGGTTACAAATATTTAAGACCATGAATAACAAGTACCAAGAGGGTTGGAAAGCTTAGAATCTAAACCAATTGAAGAAAATAAGTTTCGTCGAAAGTCGACGAGTTTGGAATGGTATAACATGTACTTTAGGGTGAGACTATGGTTCGTTACATGATAACCTATGCTATGAGTTAATTTTTATTGTATGATAGTTTTGTTCTACATTTTGAAGTCAAGCAAGTTGTGGAACAAAAGTCGGCAAAGGTCTTCACAAGTTACACTCATAATGTGCTGAAAATTATGTCATATGTAACTGAGATTTTCTCTCAATATACTTGGAATTATTGGATGATCTACCAACCACATTTAAGATCTATGAGTCTAGTTTCAAATGCATTAAACCGTTCATCGATACGATGTAGGAGTAGAGAGATATTTGCAGTTTTGCGAGACTGCGCAGACATCATATATGACAAGTAGGTGGATCACTAGAGATTTTTTATCAATAAATTTCATGTGTTATATGAGGTCATATTGGCACATATTATATACCAAATTGAATGTCTTGGAATGTAGTTTCCAATTCTCTTAACCGTTCTTTCATACGACATCGGGATAAATAGATATAAGCGTTGGAAGATGGACCAATCCTAGGGTGCCAAGCTAGCACCTCTTTGACTTTTTCCAAAATAGATATATATGTGTCTTAGGTCGGATTTCTCTTCATATTTCAGCATAAAACTACCAGAGAACACTCATAAAAATAACCTCAAGCTATGTTCTAGGGTTTCAAAGAATAATATCATCCCGGGCATGAAATCGAGAAGCAATAACATAAAAACTATCCCTACGACGTAAGTGTCATTATACCACCTCTCCTTTTTCTTTGTAGTTAGAGTTTTGGAAGTTACTTCATAGTTAAGAAACGTCTAATATCTTTATTTAAGTTATTAAATATCAAGGAAGGTTGATAAATGTGTTTCCTAATAGTTAGAACTCACAGGACGGTGATCGGAAGCCGTGAGTTCGAGTTATTTGACTTGTAGCGGACTGTTTTGTGTTGCTGTTGGATTACATGTTTTACTACTGTTTTGTGGAGTTTTTGAGGAGGAAGGGTGTGGAGAAACACCATATAGATGTAGGGTTGTGATCTGGTCGTTCGTTGTAACATTTTCGGGTCGTTTGACACGACTACGATGGTCATCTTATGTAAAAAGTGATTAGGTTGGGTGTGGACTATTTTGGGAGGCTCAATATAATTATTATTGATGTTGTTTGGGCTGTTTGGTGATTGTTTTGACTTGTGTGAAGTCATATATATAGGGGAGGTGCTGTCCGTTTCATCGTTAAATAGGTTGTGGTCGATACATAATAGTTATGACGCTTAAACGATTACGATAGTGTCGTTTCTCTTATTGTAGATTAAGGAATTGTGACATTTGCGTAGCTTGAGGTTGGGGAAGTATATAAAAGGTATGTGAGGCTATCCCTTACCTTATTTTGCGCGACTCCGATTGTATGTAATGCAATGAACGAGCTTCCAAAGATACTCTACTCTTAGAAGTTAGCAATACTTACATTGTTTCCCTTCTTATGGAACATTTGATGTTGAGGTTGCTTCGCTTATTCTTATGTTATCAATGTTATTGGTACTTCCTGATTCTTATAAGATTCTCGATGAAGAGTTAGCCCTAATGATGTCGGTGAATATCGACCTTACGTCACTCTGAAATGTTCAGAACATGATTCCAATGAGTCCTGCATGCATTATATATATGTATCTATTTTACTCTACCGAGTCGCGCTACAGTCGGCCGGGTATGGCACTTATTGTGCAACCACTGATAAGTTGGGTTTACCGAGTCCTCTTTGAGGCCGGGTATGATATGATGATGATGACGCCCACAAAGGAGAATGTTATATGATGATGATGATGCCCACAGAGGCGGATGTTTTAAAAATATTATGTGTATATATGTATCATGCATTTCATATTAATGTTTCTTAGAAGCACTCGGATGCTACAGGTTGTATATCCTACATCTCTCTTTACATTACTATTTTTATTTATGCTTTCTTGCCTTACATACTCAGTACTTTATTCGTACTGACGTCCTTTTTATTTGTGGATGCTGCATGTCGTGCTGTAGGTCCTGATAGACAGGTAGACGCAGCTCCCCCACCACAGTAGGCTTTCCTATACAGCGGTAATAGGCGAGATCCCTTCTCCTGACTTGCCGTGGTCTTGGTATGCATTTAGAGTGACCATAACATTACTTATGCTTCTTTAGAGGCTCATAGACAGGTGTCGACTCATGTATATTTTGGTATGCCTTGTTGGCTAATTTTTGTTGTATAGTCTTTCATGGCAGCATTGTAGCTCGTACCTTTTATGTAGTTTCTTAGCAATCTAGTCATCCAATTTGATGTATGTTCATGATCCATATATACCATTTTATTGATATCCTTATCCCTTAAAGATAATGAAGAATACTAGATAAAATTTACGTTGGTGCTCGGCAAATATGGCCCGAGTCCTAATCATGATCCTCCAGTTTGGGTCGTGACAAACTTGGTATCAGAGCAGGTCTGTCCTAGGGGTTGTCTATGAGCCGTGTCTAGTAGAGTCTTGTTTATGGGTGTGTTGTGCACCACACTTATAAGCAAGAGGCTACAGGGCATTTAGGACTGTTACTCTTTCTTCTTACTCTAGATCGTGTGATAGAGCTCAATCTTAAGAACTCAATCTCCTCAATTCTATCTTATTTATAATACGACGATTCATACATCTTGAAAGATGGATGGTAAGAGATCGCAATGTGGCTGTGGAAGAGTTGAGTCAGAGGAACTCAATTTTGCATCATGCTTATGATGAGTAAATGTGAGGGTTTCAGCAGATCATGTGTGTACTAAGATGTGTTAGTTTCTTAATAAGGAGCTCTAAAGAAAGAACATCTATCTACCCATATGGTAAAAAGAAATAAGAGAATCAAAAGGTAGATACGATATTTAGCAAGTAAAAGAAGCAAGATAAAGAAGGGTACGGGGTACCTAGTTAATAAAGATTATCAGTATTTATAATTCTGGCAGAGAAATATAAGCATTTTTAGTTACTTTCAATGGTAATAGAGATATCTACAATTGTCCATACCAATCTCAATTATGCCCTATGGGAGCTAAGTGAAATAATTTAAGAGAAGGATAGGATATCAGAATCCAGCTGGGGTTAGAGTAACCAAAAATTGTGGATAGATTGTTATCATTATTTAACATTTTTGAAGGGTAGTGCAGAACATGGTAATAGTTCTCATTTGGAGATAGCCATATGGTCACTCTAGAATAGAACAATCAGATATGAATACTAGAATATTCAGAAATTTCAGAAGATAGGCACTAGGATCCTAGAAGGGATTAATATTTGCCTTAGTATGACTCCAACCACTAGTAAAAAAAAAAAAAAAGAATGTTAGGCGTCCCAAAGAGCCAGTGATATGAAGCAGGGGGAGCTAAATGTGAAAGAACGCCATGTTGAAGTCTTTATAATAGGGCGATAGACAGAGATATTAGCATGAAAATAAGAAGAGAGTAAATGAAACATTATGAGTAAGAGGTGATAAATGAGTGATAGCGGTAAATCAAAATATGGTATAATGATAAAGTCTATAGTCAAGTGAAAAAAAAATGAGAGGAGACAGGCCTTGAGACAATACAAAAGTATAAGCCATAAAGCCATACCCTCATTTCGAGAAATGAGTTGGTGACTCATACGTGATTACCATAAGGAAAAGTTAGACCCCCAAGTAATAAAAATTAGTATGGGATAGTAAACAAGAAAAACAATCAAACATGAATTAGGGATCAAAGGAATTGGTAATAGTCGACATCGTTTCAAAGATAGTGTTTCAGCAATAATAGAATGAACAATAGAAGAATAACCTTTAAAGGTCATTTACGAAGACGCTTACCTAAAGCAAGCACTATGAGCGGAGTTATACCACGTGTCACACTTGTGTGTACGAAATTCAATTATACCTGGTGTAGAAGGGTTACCACAAGGCATGTAATGTCTGTTAAGATATAGAAACAAAATGACAAAGATGAAGAGGCAAGTATCGAATTGTAAAGGAAGAATGTGGTAAAAAGGTGAAAGGAATAAGATTGCATTTATTCATATCCTACAGATATAATATAACTCCAGAACATTATGCAAGCATGATGTTGGGGAGAATCAATAAGGGTTTCGCACTCGATGATATTGATATATAAGTGGGAATGAACACTTGATACATAAGGATCCCGTACAAGAGGTAAGTTAAGACAAAGGACATAACCCAAGAGGCGTTACATAAAATAAAGATATGAGAGTTGACCAATGGGTAGTCAGTAGTTGATTCAGGAAGAGCCTAGTTATGGCTAGATAGGAGGATATAGGCAAATCAGTAGATCATGCAAGATAAACGTAGTGAAACCCAGCATAGGAAATTCAGTCTCTTAGATACAAAATCGTAATCCTCGAGAAATATTCAGATAGGAGTTGGGGTAGTAGAAGGTACAATATAAGTGTTACGGAAATAAAAGAGAGTGCCACAATGGAGACAACTGAAATTTCAATTCAGAAGAAACCCTACAAGCACAAGGGCGTGGAGGTAAGTAACTAAGGAAAATGATAGGCGAGTAAGAACATCATAAATACCGTGGGATATACAATGTAATAAGGTCTCAACTTTATAAGAGTTAGAATTTCTTCCCTAAGTACTACAACGAAAGACTAGCTGAGGAAATAAGGAAGCAGGCTTCAACATAAGCATA
>ML288602.1:2845-25157 GCA_005239495.1 Nicotiana undulata
ACCGGAATTCGCCAAAATACTAACTTCGCCAATTCAAGCTTAATTCTACACCGGGCATCCTAAAAATATTCTGAACACACTCCTAAGTCCCAAATCACCTAACCAAGCTATCCGAACCATAAAATCCGCATTCCGAGGTCGTTCACCAATAAGTCAACTCCGGGTTAACTTTTCCAACTCTAAAGCTCTTGTTAGAGACTAAGTGTCTCAATCCACTCTATTTTCNCAAGGCAGAAATAAAGGAATAGATGCGTATACTACGTAACGACGGACCGGGTCGTTACAACAGAGTTAAGCTTAAGGGACTAAATGTGCTAGTTATACCACGTGTCACCCTTGTGTGTACGAAATTCAATTATACCTGGTGTAGAAGGGTTACCGCAAGGCAAGTAATGTCTGTGAAGATGTAGAAACAAAATGCCAAAGATGAAGAGGTAAATATCGAATGGTAAAGGAAGAATGTGGTAAAAAGGTGAAAGGAATAAGATTGCATTTATTCATATCCTACAGATATAATATAACTCCAAGGTAGAGTAACAAGGGTCTACCTGGCTCTGGCGTCACCAAGACTGGCGGCATTGATAAATACTCCTTGATTCTGTCGAAGGCCTTTTGACTATCCTCGGTCCATCTGGTTGCAACATCTTTCTTCAGCATCTTGAAGATTGGTTCACATATGACCGTGGACTGGGCTATGAACCGGCTGATGTAATTAAGTCATCCCAGGAAACTCATCACATCTTTCTTGTTCTTTGGCGGTGGTAACTCTTGGATGGCTTTGACCTTTGATGGATCCAATTCTATCCCTCGGCAGCTGACGATGAACCCAAGCAATTTTCCAGCAGGAACCCCGAATGCACACTTCGCGGGGTTTAATTTCAGGTTGTATTTCCGCAATCCGTTGAAGAACATCCTCAGATCTGCTATATGGTAGGTGGCTTTCTTGGACTTCATAATGACGTCGTCCACATATACCTCAATCTTTTTATGTATCATGTCATGGAAGATAGTAGTCATAGCTCTTATATAAGTGGCCCCAACATTTTTTAGGCCGAATGGCATCATCTTATAATAGTAGACTCCCCACGGCGTAATGAAAGTCGTTTTCTCAGCATCTTCCTCCTCCATCCAAATCTGATGGTAACCAGCAAAGCAATCCACGAACGACAGAAGTTCATGCTTGGCACAATTATCAATCAGGATGTGTACATTTGGAAGAGGGAAATCATCCTTTGGACTGGCCCGGTTGAGATACTGGTAGTCGACACAAACCCTCATTTTCCATCTTTCTTAGGAATTGGTACGATGTTGGCTAACCATTTTGAATATTCAACTACCCTGAGGACCTTGGCGTTGATTTGCTTGGTAACTTCCTCTTTGATTTTCAAGCTCATATCAGGCTTGAACTTCCTGATCTTCTGCTTTACCGGCGAGCACATTGGATTGGTTGGCAGATTGTGAGCCACAATGGACGTACTTAGACCAGTCATGTTGTCGCACGACCATGAAAATATGCCTTCATACCCTTTCAAGAATTGTGTGTATTCCTCTTTCTCTGATGGCGACAAGTGAATGTTGATGCGAGTTTCTTTGACAGTCTCTGAATCTCCCAGGTTGACTACCTCAGTTTCGTCCAGATTGGACTTAGGTCTGTTCTCGAAATCCTCAACTTCTTTGAAAATTTCATCGGGTATGACATCCCCTTCTTCTGAATCGCTTTCCTTTTGTTGCGTTATCTCATTGCATGTCATAGTCATTGGTTCATCAAGATAGGAAATAGTAATGATGTATAGACAGAAGTAATGAGAGAAAAATAGTATAATAAATATTGATTCATTAAAACATAAAAAGCACTTTTGATAATTTAAACAACTGTTTTAAAACATTGAAGGTCTTATTAAAAAAATAGAAATGAAAAAAGGAAATCATTAGCAAATGAAAAATATACAATGCTTGTTCAGCCTTGCTACCCCAGGACCCGTCGGGCCCTGGATGTTCTGACAGCCCAGTTCTTAAGGAATGATCCTTTGCTTACGGCTTGGATGGAAGGGCCTTCCTCCTCCTCCTCCTCGACAATAACACAACAATCCATGTCTTCATCTTCCAGGAATAGATTCTTCAAGGCTGCCAATGCTTCTTCTTCCTCTGACCCCTATATGACGTCGGCCTGTTGGAAGGTCTGCTCCAGATGCGGTATAGGCTGTTCCAATGGATAATAGGGACCGCGCCATGGTGGCGACCAGTTCTTGTACTCTTGCCATGTGTATTTGTATCCCAGAGCAAAAGTGGTGCCATGGCGCTTGAGCTGTATTGGCTTGGAGATTCCTGAAGATTCTTGTCGAATCCTTTCATGGCTCGTACCCGCTCCAGTTCAATATGCTTTCGATCTTACTATCCCACCACTTATCCTTATCTATTGCGTTAACCCGCTCGATGTGGTGGTAGGTTTCTCCACCCAACCTTCTTCTACCTTTAACCGCCGGGATGGTTTGGCGACAATAGATAGGGTTGCTTCCATCTCCATGGATGACTACTTCCTGGTGGTTCCATTCAAATTTCACTGCCTGATGCAATGTTGATGCCACGGCCCCAGCGGCATGTATCCATGGCGGTCCCAATAACAGGTTGTAGGACGTAGATATATCTATCACCTGAAATTCAACCTCGAACCATGTGGTCCCATTTGCAGACAAAGGCTGATTTCGCCAATGGTAGACCTCTGAGAACCATCGAAAGATTTTACGTTCATGGACCCTTCTCTTATCTTGTACAATCCTTTGCCCAATTTCTTGAGCGTTGTCAATGGGCAGATGTTGAGCTGGATCCCCCGTCAATCAGAACCCTGGTGATAAAGTAATCCTCACATTGCACAGTGATGTGCAGTGCTTTGTTGTGACTTAACCCTTCAAGCGGCAGCTCGTCCTCGTGAAAAGTGATCTTGTGACTTTCCAGCACCTGTCCTACCATGTTGGCCATTTCTCCACTGGTGATGTTAATAGGCACATATGCTTCGTTCAACACTCTCATCAAAGCATTTCTATGCGTTTTTGAATTCTGCAGTAATGACAAGATGGATATCTGGGCGGGAGTTTTGTTCAGCTAATCGATGACTGAGTATTTCTTAGCTTGCACCTTCTTCCAAAGATCATCTGGGCCCGTCTCAATGATGGGTGGTCTGTTGGAAGCCTGTTTGCTATATTCTGCCAAGTGTTCAGGTGTATAGACCCTGCCGGTCTTGGTCATTCCCTGCGCAGCAGTAGCTTCTTCTATCTTTATTTTACCTTTTCTTCTAGCCTAAGCCACGTAATCCCAAGGTACAACATTAGTGCTGAAATGTGGTGTAGTTGACATTGTCACTGTTATTGGTGTGGCTACCTTTACTTCAAACGGGACGGGTACAGTAGCAGGTGGCATTATTTCAACCTCAAACGGCACAGGTGCATCTGCGGGTGGCGCTGTTTCAAACTTGAATGGGACTGATGCAGCTACCTCAACATCTCCTGATGGCTAAATCTGGACTATAATGGGAGTCAATGTGACTTCTGTCTTCTTTGGGTCATCACCTTCTATGATCAACCCGATCGACCCCTCTAGGTCCCATTCTTCCTCAATCTCTATCATGTTGATGCCTCCACCCCTATGGTCTGGGAGTGGATTGTTGCAGACATTGGGAGTAGCTTCCTTTGCTTGGATGATCTTATTATCAATCAGAGACTGGATCTTATCCTTCAGTGAGCGGCATTTATCAATTGTATGTCCCTTCATGCTGGAATAGTATGCATGAGTTTTATTTGGATTGACCCACTGGGATGGATTTTCAGGGGTCAAGCAGGGATATGGGTGACATAACCAACAGCTTTCAGACTTTCATATAGCTGGTCAATAGGCTCAGCAATGGAAGTATATTGCTTGGGCAGCCTGCGGTCAAAATTGGGTCGAGGTCTTGGGAATTTTGGCAAATAGGGGGTGACTGGTAGTGAGATGGTTGGGAGTTGTATGTATGATAAACAGGGGCTTGTTGGCAATATCTGGGAGATGTGGGTTGATAAGTAGGCGGGGGAGATGGATGATATGTTGGTGGAGGTGCTAACTGATATGTAGGCGGGGGTGTTTGGTATGTAAGTGGAGAGGTTCGATATGTCAATGGGGATTTGGGTCCCTGTGCAACCATTACGGCCCCCACATCTTTCTTCTTGGATATACCGCTAGACTACAGGGCCTTGTGCTTGTAGTGCCTCAAAATTGGTAACCATTCAGCTCTTAATCCCTTCTTCAATTCTCTCACCTAGCTTGATGATGTCAGAGCATTTGTGGTTTTCAATCACCATCAGCCTCTTATAATACTGCGAGTCTTGTGCCCGGACAAATAATTTGTTCATTTGTTCTTCGTCTAGGGCAGGCCTGACCTTGGATGCTTCATATATCCAGCGAGTGGCATACTCGCGAATAGTTTTGGTGGGCTTCTTCTTGAGGTTCTGGATATAGAATACGTCTGGTGCATTCTCTGTATTGAACCTAAATCGGTCCATGAAGTCTGATGCCATATTCACCTACTTAGACCACTTCTTAGGGTCTTGGCTGATGTACCAAGACAAAGCATCTCCCCTGAGGGTCCTCATGAATAACTTCATACGAATCTTTTCGTCTCTACCTACTCCAATCAATTTATCACAATAGGTCCTCAGATGGACCCTAGGATCACCTGTGCCGTCAAACATCTCGAACTTAGGAGGTTTGTAACCCTCTGGTAGTTCAACATCGGGCAGTATATAGAGATCTTCATAGTTCAATCCTTCAACTCCTTTACTTCCTTCAACACCTTGAACTCGACTGGTTAGTTTCTTAAGCTCTTCAGCCAAATTCTTGATAAACATATCCTTCTCAGTAGATCCGGGTGTGTAAGAAATAGGTTGGGTGGAGTGAGCTAGAGTCTCCACGTAGATGGGGTTGTTATGATGTCCTGGTGCCTGGGCATAGAGGTGGTCATTTGTGGAGTTTTGTGGTTCAAGGATGACCAGTGGGGTGTTTCTCGGAGTGTGGCAAGTGTTGTATTGTGGTGGAATAGTTGGATTTTTTGATGGAGTTGTATGTTGGAGAGTTGCGGGAGGGTTTTGTTTGTTTGGGGTATTTTGACGAGGTATGGGATTTTGGGTGTTTGGATGATTGACATTTGGAACACTAAGTGAGAAGGATAGATTTGCCAAATTCCGGACATGCTCAAGCTCCCCTTGGAGCTTCAACAACCTTTGCTCGAGTTGCGATATAGCATCATTCTGGACCTGAGTACCTTGACCGTAATAAGCTTCTGTTCGTTCAACTGTCACTGTGTTTTCCTTTCTGATATTGCTCAAATCTTCCATTTTGCCTTTGCCTTTGCTTTTTCCCCTAGGAGGAGGAGAAGTTGAAGGGCCCCTGGATCTTGTGTGGTATGATGATAATGCTAGAATGCACGAACCAACCTTTGGGGAGA
Source organism: Nicotiana undulata (assembly GCA_005239495.1). NCBI lineage: Eukaryota > Viridiplantae > Streptophyta > Magnoliopsida > Solanales > Solanaceae > Nicotiana > Nicotiana undulata. Next base: position 8,316 of record ML288602.1, read on the forward strand.
GGAATAAAAGAAAGAAAACAAAATCAAAAACAAAAGGTAGCCAAGTCGGTGAGGGTCATGAGAAAATATTGCAATATTTTAACACATATTGCAGGAATATAAAAGCATGTCCAAATTTGGGAGCCTCGTTGTGCCCGAGGTAGGCCTAGCGACAAGTTGATTTGGAGAACTTAGATGCCAAAATGCCTCATTTCATTAATATAAATAGACGAATCCAAACGACACTAAAATGCTAAGCAGGAAATAAAGTCACTAATGGCACTTGGCCTTATTACATTGATAAAAGAAAAAAGGAAAACCTATCCTACTTGGTCTCAAAAGGACCTTCCCCAGATTCGGCATCCTTGATCCCATCGAACAAATTCCCTAGCTCACGCAGTCCCAACAGCAGGTATGCTCTAGCCAGGTGTCCTCCTTAATTTCCCTTGGCTTGCTGGCAGTCTTCGACTATCTTGATGATTGTACCTTCCAGGTCTACTATGCCTCGCTCCAAGTATTCCAGCTTCTTGTTGGAACGAATGGCCATGTCTTTCCATTCTTCGATCAACCTTTTGTTGGTTTCATGTATCTCCCGGTGCTCGTTCTCAAACTCGTGGATCCTCTTACACAGCAGATTGTACTTGACCTGAGCCTCGACACTCTCGTCTATGATTCTGTGGCCTCGGATGATTCCTGGCCTCATTAACCCATCCAAGTCGTCTTCCAACCACGCCGGGTAGAAAGGTGCACATCCTGCATGGTATCTGTCTGGTTCAATTGGGTTCTTCTCCATTATGATTTTGCAGTGCCACAAGTGTTGGGCTTGGCACTTATAGGGAACATCATCATCCTGGAAGTCAGCTCGAAAATGGCTCATCTTATAAACCCTTGGCACAACTTGCTTTCTGCTTGCTTGTCTCATGACTCGGAGAGGAACGTAAGGATATATAGCTCTTAACCCGATCAGCACTTGGTGTGGTGCATCCCTGGACCTGACGATGAATTCGTCCGTTGGGAACCACTCGAACATCCATTGTACCTGCTCCTTAGATAGGTTATCAAAGCACTCTACCCACTCCTTGGTGGTCTCTGGCTGAGCAAATCTGTCGGGAATATATGTCATCCGCTTGGGGTGATGGAAAGCAATGTGATCATTCCAAGCCCTCCGCGGAAGTTCTTGGTGGTATTGGCCCTTTTGGAGATATTCTAAGAGCCACAGTTGCAGTAACAGATTGCAAGCCCTCCTCTTTGACAACGTTCCAAGGCTCGGTAAATGTCTGATATGATCATCGGGACAATGCTGAAGGCTTGCCCGTCAATCCCCTCCATCAAGGCCTTGGTTACCATGGCTAACCTAGTGTGAATCCTTTCCTTCTTTGTTGGAAACACGATCAACCCCAGAAAGCAAACAATGAACACAAATACCCTACGGTGGATATGACCCTGAGATGTAATGGCAAACTCGTCGTGATAGGCACGGTATGATTTGTTGTGACCGTACCTTTCATACAAGTACTCGAAGGGTATGTATGACTGTTTCAGACATTCTAACTTGGCGTTCTTCTTCAAACCCATCATTTTTAGAAAACCTTTGCCTGTGCGGTTCTCAGGCACACAACAGCCCAAGGGTTTCCCAAACTAACCCAGCTAGTCCTCCGATCTCTTCTAGAAGCGGTGTCATTTCAATATTTCCAAAGCGGAATACGACTCTTTTAGTATCCCAAAATAAGGTGGCGACTTCAATTAGCATGTTATTGGGTTGGAAGTCTAGGAGAGACGGTAAATTGCCCAGGTATTTCTTGACGTGTTTCTTATCACTGGAGTGAAGATCCTCCCACCAATCAAGAGCATTAGAGGGATATTGCTAACTATACCAAATCTGGGGACCTCATGCCTCGTTTTCTGCAAGACAAATATAGTTAGGCCCTTACCCCCACCAGACTCGACTATTTATACATTTATGATTAGCATACAAGCATTTAGTTCTCCAAATAAATGCACAGAACATGATTGGGTCCGTTGGGATTATGAAAACCCCAGTGGACTTTGGACAAGGCTGTCTTAAAGGGTTATTGTGCGGATGACACATTAACCCGGCTAGGTTTGACCATGATGCATACACAGTATAACAGAGTAAGGTTTCTATGGGAAGGCACGGAACCATCGACTACACCGCTGATCAACTGGTTTTACCGCAAATAAGCCTTTCCGAATTTAGGGGGTGATATAAATAGGAAAAACGCAACCACTCATCAAGCGTTGCTATAGGATTTGTATTGGCACGAGTGGAATATGATGTTGAGCATGATTATGCAACAATAAATAAGCAATAAAAGCATGTTGTCATGTATTTGCACGTTATGAAAGCGGTAAATACAACAGTTATAATTTAAAGCGGTTACAAAGGGAAACAAAGAAACATGTCAGTTTTGTTCTTGGAAAAATAAATACTTAGAATAAATAGACAATTAATTGCACGTAAGGGGAAAGGGAAAAGATTCATATATTAGTAAAGTGAAGACAAATTCACAAAGCAGTTTGAAATGGTAAAAGCCTAAAATCCCCAGCAGAGTTGCCATGTTGTCGCGCCCCCTTTTTCCTCTCCTTTCAGATTAGTCAGGGTTTTTGACATTATTAGGACAACTCATTTACTTTTGGGATAAGGGGTGTGAATGATTTGAAGAGTCTCCACCTAACGAATTAAGGTGCGTTAGGGCCCCAATTAAGGGTCACAATATCACTAATTGAATAACCAGAGATTGGGTAAGGGCTTGAAATTACTTCAAGGGGAAAGTGTTAGGCACCCCTCAAAGTCCACAACTGTGGTTCCCGGCCAAACAAGCTTTGTGAATTTAAACAAGTAGCAAATAGGCAGTCAAAGTATACACATGGCAACAAGTAATGGTTTTGAAAAGATTTGCATTCTAAGCACACATATGTAATAAGGTTTTAAAAATATTTACAATCTAAGCATACATATGTAAGAGATAGGGGAGTCCTAAGTTATTTATCTTATAGGATCATATCAATGCAATGCCCGGTAATCTGTAACTACCTGACCGGTCATTTTGTGTTATCGGACCCCGTTCCCCTAAATGAAACTTCCCATAGCTGCTTATTGTGATTTATGACTTGCGGGGACGGGTGGTTCGGGATTCAGAAATGTTTTGAGTGGTATAGGAACACTTAGTTCCTTAAGGTTGGCCTTTTGGCCAAGTTTGACTTCGGTCAACATTTGAGTACACTACCTCGGAATCGAGTTTCGACGATTCCGGTAGCTTCGTATGATGATTTCGGACTTGTTGCATATGTTCGGAATGGGGTTTGGATGACCCGGGAGAGTTTCGGCGCCCAATATCGAAATAAGAATTTCCTTAAGTTTGAAATTTGGTTGGAACGTGTTCTTGTGTTATCGAGGTCCGAACGGAATTCCAAGATCGGGAATAGTTCCGTTATGTCATTTATGACTTGCCTGCAAAATTTGGTGTCATTCCGAGTATTATAGGTTGGTTCGGCGCATTGTTATCGAATTCAAGAACTTGAAGTTCTCAAGTTATGATTCTAGGGATTTTAAGGTGTGATTTTGAGTTTTAGCGTTGTTTTGAGTGTTTGGAAGGCTCGAGCGAGTCTGTATTGAGATTTGGGACTTGTTGGTATATTTGGACAGGGGCTCGGGTGGGCCCATGTGCCTCTCGGACACCAAACGAGGCCAAAAATAAGCTGAAAAAGTTGTTGGTGCACCTGTTCTGGTGTGACCACAGGTGCGGTGGCCCAGGCGCAGGTGCGAGACCGCTCTTGCGGTCCTAGCCTCGCAAGTGCGGCCCCCAGCGGGCAGCCCATTTCTCGCAGGTGCGGACAAAGTTCTGTAGGAGCGGAGCCGCAGATGCGGTCTCCTCTACGCAGGTGCGGGCCCAGGCCTCCTCGTCCATTTCCGCAGGTACGAGTCTTTGCTTGCAGGTGCGAGACCGCAGGTGCGGTCCTTGAGCCGCAAGTGTGGAACCACTGTTAGGCAGTGTGTTTCTTTAAAACATGGGATTCTTCATTGTTTCCTCATTCTTTCCTCCATTAAAAGACTTTGAGAGCTTGGAAAAAGGACTCCATGACCCAACCACTGAGAGGTAAGTAAATTCTACCCCAAAGTCAGTTTAGTTCGTGAATTCTTAGCTAAATGAACCTTCTAAATTAGTGAAAATCAAGAATTGGGTAGTAACCTAGGGCTTTCGAGAAAATTAGGGCATAGTTATTCTATCATATTTTGTATATTCTACTAGTCCGCCCGTAGACTTGTGACACTAGGTCTTGGCACACATAGTAGATATTATACTCTTGGAACTGTATATGTTATTTTCGGTCCTTTTGGTTGTGTTGATTTGAGTTGGCTAAGTTATATGTTTTCACCTTACAATTCGTTAAACTTAAAATTTGGCAAGTCTTGGAACAATTTATCAAGTAAGGAAATCTCGTTAGTAACACGAGTGTTGACTTGCCTGACCCCGGCGTTGGGCGCCATCATGACCTGAGTTAGGATTTTGGGTCGTGACAACATGGTATCAGAGCTCTAGGTTCACATAGGTCTCACGAGTCACGGGCAGGCCCAGTAGAGTCTTGCGGATCGGTACGGAGACGTCTGTACTTATCTTCAGGAGGATATAGGGTGTTAGGAAACCTCTCTTTATTCATATTCTATCGTGCAGTCGATGGTGTACTAAAATATCATTCTTCTATTCTCTCACAGATGGTGAGGACGCGCGCATCCGATGTCCTAGACCCGGGAGGGGCCGCTACCCCCGGTGTTAGAGGCCGTGGCTGAGGCTAGGGGAGGGTACCGACCCGAGGTAGGGGACGAGGGCGTCCCAGAGCTGTTCAAGTTGCACCACCACCAGAGGATCCTATCATTGAGGAGTAGGACGAGGTTCCCCCACTAGATCCTGCTCCAATGGACTTCATGACGGCGCCAGGCTTCCGGGAGGTCATGGGCCGTATGATGAGATTTATGGACACTATGTCCCAGGCTAGTTTATTTCCAGCAGATCCTGCCACTTCTCAGGCGGGAGGGGGAGTCCATACCCCTACTTCCCAGGCTGCAGGTCAGACAGTAGCATTACATCATACCCCGGGTAAACTACCCGTGGATGGGGTCCAGCCAATAGCAGTAGCACCAGAGCTCAGACCAACTGCTGACGGCGATCCGCAAAAGTTATTGGATAGATGGACTTGATTGCACCCTCCAGTCTTCGAGGGTGAGCGAGGTGAGGATGCTCATGACTTCATTGACAGGTGCAGGGACAGACTACACAACATGAGTTTATTAGAGTCTCATGGCATAGATTTCACTACTTTTCAGCTTGAGGGCAGAGCCCGCAGATAGTGGCAGTCTGTCATCCTTGGTAGACCAGCAGGTTCCCCTCCTATCTCTTGGGAGCAGTTCACTCAGTTATTCCTGGACAGACGTATTCCACCCTCTGAGAGGGAGGAGCTGCGGTATCGGTTTGAGCAGCTGGAGCAGGGGCAGATGTCAGTGACAGACTACGAGGCCAAGTTTTCTGAGTTGTCTCGTCATGCCCTTATGATACTTCCTACTGACACTGAGAGAGTGCGGAGATTTGTAGTTGGGCTGTACTCAGGTATTAGGGCCAACATGGCCCGAGAGGTGGAGATGGGGACACCCTATCAGCTTGTGGTCGAGATAGCTCGTCGGATTGAGGGTTATCGGTCGAGGGGCAGAGAGCAGGGTCATCAGGATAAGAGAGTTAGATTTTCTGGAGATTTCAGAGGTGCCCCAGGCAGGGGCAGGGGTCAGTTCAGCAGAGGCCAGCCTAGCAGGCCTCCATATTCAGCTCCTCCACCACCTCCCCGTGGTGCTCCAGTGAGGCCTTATTTCAGTGCCATGCCGGAGAGTTCTTACCACCCACCAGCCATTCGGGGTTATTCCGACAGGTATTCTGGTCATCAACGGTCTTCTAGTCCTTACTTCAGTGCCATGCCAGAGGATTCTCATCGTCCCCTAGTTATCAAGGGTTCTTCTTCATGGCAGCAAGCCATGCCACAGTGAGATGTTATGAGTGTAGGGATTCAGGCCATATGAGGAGGACTTGTCCCAGGCTTCGGGCAAGGCTGTTCAGTAGAGTTACCAGCCCACATACTCAGCACCGGCACCCCGTCCACCCCGAGGTGGAGGACGGACTAGTAGAGGTCTCCCCAGAGGTGGAAGCCAGACAAGAGGGGCTCTACCAGCTCCCATTCATTCCAGCGGAGGTCAATCTTCCGGTACATCAGCCAGGTTCTATGCTATTCCGGCCCGAGCAGATGCAGTGGCCTCAGACGACTTGATCACAGGTACTATTTCAGTTTGTGGTAGAGAGGCATCAGTGCTATTTGATCCAGGATCCACTTATTCATATGTGTCAGCCTTATTTACTTGTTTCTTAGACTTTCCTCGTGAGTCCTTGGATTCTCCTATATATGTGTCCACTCCTGTGGGCGATTCTGTGGTGGTACACTAGATCTATCAGTCTTGTTTGATCACCTTCTGTGGGTTCGAGACCAGAGCGAACCTTTTATTGCTCGACATGGTCGATTTTGAGGTTATTTTAGGCATGTATTGGCTATCTCCTTATCATGTCATGCTGGATTGCCATGCCAAGACAGTTACTTTAGCCATGACCAAGTCGCCTAGGCTAGAGTGGAGAGGTTCCTCGGTAGTGCAGCCAACCGGGTTATTTCATTCATGAAGGCTCGACATATGGTCGAGAAGGGTTGTCTGGCCTATCTTGCTTATGTGCGGGACACCACCGCCGAGTCGCCGACGATTGATTCAGTGCAAGTTGTTCGAGAGTTTGATGATGTATTTCCTTCGGACCTTCCGGGCATGCCTCCGGATCGTGATATTGATTTCTGCATTGATGTAGCTCCAGGCACCCAGCCTATATCTATTCCTCTGTACCGTATGGCTCTGAAGGAGTTGAAGGAGTTGAAGGAGCAACTTGAGGAGTTATTAGCTAAGGGGTTTATCCGAGCAAGTGGATCGCCGTAGGGTGCTCCAGTCCTATTTGTGCAGAAGAAGAATGGGTCTATGCGGATGTGTATTGATTAACGCCTGTTGAACAAGGTCACCATTAAGAACAAGTATCCTTTGTCGCGCATCGATGATTTGTTTGACTAGTTGCAGGGTGCTCGGGTGTCTTCTAAGATTTATTTGAGATCGGGGTATCACCAGCTGAAGATTCGGGCCTCAGATGTTCCGAGGACTGCTTTTCGTACGAAGTATGGCCACTATGTGTTCCTGGGGATGTCCTTTGTCTTGACTAATTCCCCAACAACGTTCATGGACTTGATGAACATGGTGTTCATGCCGTATATTGATTCCTTCGTCATCGTCTTCATTGATGACATCTTGTTTTACTCCCGTAGCCTGGGGGAGCACGAGCAGCATTTGAGAGTTGTGCTCCGGACTTTGCGAGAACAGAAGCTATATGCTAAGTTCTCCAAGTGTGAGTTTTGGTTGTATTCCATGGCATTCTTGGGACATGTGGTATCCAGAGAGGGTATCAAGGTTGATTCCCAGAAGATTGAGGCAGTTCATAGTTGGCCACGTCCTACTTCAGGTACAGAGATCAGGAGCTTCTTGAGCCTAGCAGGCTATTATCGCCGATTTGTGAAGGGGTTTTCATCTGTTGCAGCCCCATTGACTAGATTGACGCAGAAGAATGACCCATTCCGATGGTCCAACGAGTGTGAGGCGAGCTTTCAGAAGCTCAAGGAAGGATTGACTTCAACACTAGTTCTAGTATTGCTTTCCGGTTCAGGGATGTATACAGTGTATTGCGATGCTTCACGCGTTGGTTTGGGATGTGTGTTGATGCAGAAAGGGAGAGTTATTGCTTATGCTTCGCGCCAGCTGAAGGTTCATGAGAAGAATTACCCTGTGCACGATTTGGAGTTTGCAGTGATTGTTCATGCTCTACAGATTTGGAGGCACTACTTGTATGAAGTGTCCTGCGAGGTTTATACAGACCACCGCAACTTACAACACTTGTTCATCCGGTATTTCATCACTATGGACTTCGTGGTTGGGTTGCCTCGGACGTTGCGGAAGGTTGATGCGGTTTGGGTCATTGTAGATAGATTGACCAAATCAGCGCATTTCATTCCAGTGGCTACTACATATACTTCTGAGAGGTTGGCCTAGATCTACATTCGGGAGATAGTCCGGTTGCACGGTGTGCCGGTGTCCATTATATCAGATCGAGGTCCTCAGTTCACCTCGCATTTTCGGATAGCACTGCATAGTGAGATGGGTACCCAGATAGATCTCAGCACAACATTTCACCCTCAGACTGATGGCCAGTCGAAGCGCACAGTTCAAATATTGGAGGACATGATCAAGGCTTATGTGATTGACTTTGGTGGTCAGTGGGACCTGTTCTTGCCTTTGGCCGAGTTTGCTTACAATAATAGTTATCAGTCCAGCATCGAGATGGCTCCATTTGAGACTTTGTATGGTCGGTGATGTCGTTCTCCTATCGGGTGGTTTGAGCTTGGCGAGGCTAAGTTATATGGCATCGACCTGGTGAAGGATGCTTTGGAGAAAGTGAAGTTGATTCAAGAGAGGCTCCGCACAGCACGGTCCCGACAGAAGAGTTACGCGGATCAGAGGGCGCGTGATGTAGCATTTATGGAGGGAGACAAGGTACTATTGAAGGTCTCACCGATGAAGGGTATTATGAGGTTCGGGAAGAAGGGCAAGCTGAGCCCGAGGTTTATAGGTCCTTTCGAGGTATTGAGGCGAGTTGGAGAGGTTGCTTATGAGCTCGCTTTACCTCCCAGTTTATCAGAGGTTCATCCGGTCTTTCATGTATCCATGCTCCGGAGGTACCACGCCGACTTTTCTCACGTGGTTATTTCAACACTATTCAGTTATACGAGAAGTTGGGCTACGAGGAGGAGCCAGTTGCTATCATTGATAGGCAGGATCGCCAGTTGAGATCCAAGAGAGTTTCTGCCGTAAAAGTCCAGTGGAGGGGCCAACCAGTCAAGGAAGCAACTTGGGAGTCCGAGGAGGACCTGCGGAGCAGATATCCGCACTTATTCAACACATCGGGTATGATTCTAGACCCGTTCGAGGACGAACATTTGTTTAAGAGGTGGAGAATGTAACGACCCGACCGGTCGTTTTGCGTTATCGGACCCCGTTCCCCTAAATGAAACTTCCCATAGCGGCTTATTGTGATTTATGACTTTCGGGGACGGGTGGTTCGGGATTCGGAAGTGTGTTGAGTGGTATAGGAACACTTAGTTCCTTAAGGTTGGCCTTTTTGGCAAAGTGTGACTTCGGTCAACATTTTAAGTAAACTACTTTGGAATCGAGTTTCTATGGTTCCGGTAGCTTCGTATGATGATTTCGGACTTGGGCGTATGTTCGGAATGGGTTTTGGATGACCCGAGAGCGTTTCGGCGCCCAATATCGAAATAAGAATTTCCTTAAGTTTGAAATTTGGTTGGAACGTGTTTTTGTGTTATCAAGGTCCAAACGGAATTCTGAGACCGTGAACAAATCTGTTATGTCATTTATGACTTGCCTGCGAAATTTGGTGTCATTCCGAGTAGTATAGGTCGGTTCGGCGCATTGTTATCGAATTCAAGAACTTGAAGTTCACGAGTTTTGATTCTAGGGGTTTTGAGGTGTGATTTTGAGTTTTAGCGTTGTTTTGAGTGTTCCGAAGGCTCGAGCTAGTCCGTATTGTGATTTGGGAAATGTTTGTATATTTGGACGGAGGCTCGGGTGGGCCCAGGTGCCTATGCGGCTAAAAACCAGCTGAAAAAGCTACTGGTGCACCTGTTCTAGTGTGACCGCAGGTGCGGTGGCCCAGTCGCAGGTGCTACCCCCAGCGGGCAACCCATTTCTCGCAGGTGCGGACAAAGTTCTGCAGATGTGGTCTCCTCTCCGCAGGTACGGGCCCAGGCCTCCTCGTCCATTTCCGCAGGTGCGAGCCTTTGCTCGCAGGTGCGGTCCTTGATCCGCAGGTGCGGAACCACTGTTAGGCAGTGTGTTTCTTTAAAACACAGGATTCTTCATTGTTTCCTCATTCTTTCCTCCATTAAAAGACTTTGAGAGCTTGGAAAAAGGACTCCACGACCCAACCACTGAGAGGCAAGTAAATTCTACCCCAAAGTCAGTTTAGTTCGTGAATTCTTAGCTAAATTAACCTTCTAAATTAGTGAAAGTCAAGAATTGGGTAGTAACCTAGGGCTTTTGAGAAAATTAGGGGATTACCCCATAATTAGCTATGAAATCAAGTAAAAATCATGTATTGACAATCCTTTGGTTATGGGTGAGTGGTTCCTTCGTGAATTTTCGGAATCCGAGCGTCTGGGCCGGGGGGTGAATTTTGGAAATTCTTCAAGAATGATGAATTTACTAATTAAATAGGAGAATTCCCATACTTTAAGCATAAATCGATGTATTTGTATAACATTTGGCTAGTTTCGATTACTCGGGTGTAGAGTTCAGAGTTTCGGGCGCGTTCTTGACTCGGAAAGTAGGCTCGGCAGGAGGTGAGTCTCTTTTCTAACCTTGTAAGAGGGAATTGTCCCCATAGGTAATTATACATGATTTAAATGTCCTTATTTGTGGGGACGCACGCACGAAGTGACGAGAGTTCGTGCGTAGCTACTATTATGCCAAGTCGGGTAGTTTTAGGACTCACGAGCATGCTTTTATGTGCCTTACATGTACCCCTAAATTTATTTTGAGTTGATTATTTCCCTCTAATTAGCATGAGAATATTAGGAAGTTACGTTCAAAATTTCAGATGCTTAAGTTCTTGTTTGCAAGTATAATCTCTATTGAATTCTTGGATTTTCCTGATAATTTTGTGTATGTATACGAGCACCCGCGTCGCATGTATGATTCGCGAGTGGGGTAGCCTTATTATTATGTCAACCGCGACGCATGTTCGATTCGCGAGCGGGGTAATAGATGTATCTATGGTTCGAGCCGTTCGACCCTCGGCAGTGCACATTTATTTTTGCGACGCTTCGGCCGTACGCTTCGGCATACTATGTGTTGTATATTTTGACTGAGAGTCTTGTTGTTATCATATAAACTGCTTCGTGTGAAAAGGAAAAGTTAGTTTATTTTATACTAGTGTGATTTGACATGCAGAGGTAAATTGTAAATTTATACTTGATATATTCATGTCTTGTGATTTTGGGAACTGCTATCCCTGCCTAGTCTTCATTCACTTATATTATTACATCTTGACCCTAGTAAGTATCACGTCGACCTCTCGTTACTACTTCTTCGAGATTAGACGTGATACTCACTGGGTACATATTTGTTTATATGTACTCATGCTACACTTCTGTACTTAATTGTACAGGTTCTGAGGCAGGTGCATCTGGTTATCTGACCGGAGCGTGATCTTGAGAGCATACTCTGTACCCGAATCCACGGTGAGCTGCTCCCCTTGGCGTATATCAGCAGCACTTTGGAGTTGTCTTTTGTTATTTCTGTCTATTTCCTTCAGACTGTGGCATAGTTATTCTATCATATTTTGTATATTCTACTAGTCCCGTAGACTTGTGACACTAGGTCCTGGCACACGTAGTAGATATTATACTCTTGGCACTGTATATGTTATTTTAGGTCCTTTTGGTTGTGTTGATTTGAGTTGGCTAAGCTATATGTTTTCACCTTACAATTCGTTAACCTTAAAATTTGGCAAGTCTTGGAACAATTTATCAAGTAAGGAAATCTCGTTAGTAACACAAGTGTTGGCTTTCCTGACCCGGCATTGGGCGCCATCACGACCTGAGTTAGGATTTTGGGTCGTGACATAATCACTCCTTAGAAAGGGGCTACACGTGGCATTAGCGCACCGGCCATCATATCCATATCTACCCATTATCCCACCCTTTAGCGATTATTAAGCGAGTTTATTTAACGAACTCTAAGCGTGTTGTTACCCGTCCCTTCTTAATGGTCCTGGAGGAATTTAGGACATCTAATATAGGCAGTTCTAGACAAACCCCTAAGGTTTTTAAAAAGGATAAAATTCTAGGCGACCCGCAAGAACAAATAGGTCGCTAACATATTTCTGAAGCATGGAAACATGAAATACCGGATGCACACTCGACAGTCTAGGTGGCAAAGCAAGTCTATAAGTCACCTCCCCAACCCTCTGAAGCACCTCAAAATGCCCAATGAATTGGGGACTCAACTTACCCCTCTTCCCGAACCGCATAACACCCTTCATGGGTGACACCTTCAGCAGAACCTTCTCTCTAACCATGAAAGATACATCCCGGACCTTCCGATACGCATAACTCTTCTGCCTAGACTGCGTCGTGCGAAGCTGCTCCTGAATCAACTTCACCTTATCTAAAGCATCCTTAACAAAATTTGTGCCCAAGAGTCTAGCCTCACCCGGATAAAACCAACCGATCGGTGATCTACACCTCCTCCTATATAAATCCTCATACGAAGCCATCTGAATACTCGATCGATAGGTATTATTATATGCAAACTCCGCGAGTGGCAGAAACAGGTCCCGTGAACCCCCAAAATCAATAACACATGCGCGCAACATGTCCTCCAATATCTGAATCGTGCGCTCGGACTGCCCGTCCGTTGGAGGATGAAAAGTTGTGCTCAACTCAACCTGATTACCTAACTCTCTCTACACGGCCCTCCAAAATTACGATAATTGAGTACCTCTATCAGAAATGATGGAAAACGGAACACCATGAAACCGAACAATCTCCCGGATATAAATCTTAGCTAATTGCTCCGAAGAATAGGTAGTACCGACGGGAATGAAGTGCGCGGACTTGGTCAGCGGATCCACAATAACACAAAAAGCATCCAACTTCCTCGAAGTCCCTGGGAGCCCAACTACAAAGTCCATGGTTATCCGCTCCCACTTCCACTCCGGAATATCAGACCTCTGATGCAATCTACCTGGTCTCTGGTGTTTATACTTGACCTGCTGACAGTTAAGAAACCGAGCTACAAATCCAACAATATCCATTTTCATTCGTCTCTACCAATAATGCTATCTTAGATTTTGATACATCCTCGCGGCACCCGGATGAATGGAATAATGCAAGTTGTGGGCCTCCTCTAGAATCAACTCCCGAAGCCCATCCACATAAGGCACACATATCTGACCATGTATCCTCATCACACCATCATCACCAATAGCTACATATCTTCTAGGCGTGAACAATGGTTGCTAACTCGAGATCATGCACTGGATAATTCTTCTCATGAGTCTTCAACTGGCGCGAAGCCTTCAACTGGCGCGAGGCATAGGCAATCACCCTACCCTCCTGCATCAATACACAACCAATGCCTATCCTCGAGGCATCACAATATACGGTATAAGAACTTGAAGCTGATTGCAATGCTAACACTGGAGTTATGGTCAAAGCAGCCTTGAGCTTCTGGAAGCTCTCCTCCCACTCGTCCGACCACCTGAACGGAGCGCCTTTCTGAGTCAATTTGGTCAAGGCCAAAGCAATAGAAGAAAACCCCTCCACAAAGCGACGGTAATAGACCGCCAAACTAAGGAAGCTCCTAATCTCTGTAGCTGAGGATGGTCTGGGCCAACTTTGTACCCCCTTTATCTTCTTCGGATCAACTTGAATACCCTCACTAGACACTACGTGGCCCAAGAAAGTTACTGAGCCAAGCCAAAACTCAGACTTGGAGAATTTTGCATAAAGCTTCTCCTCCCTCAATCTCTGCAATACAACTCTCAAATGTTGAGCATGTTCCTCCTGGCTACGAGAGTACACCAGGATGTCATTAATGAACACAATAACAAATGAGTCCAAATAAGGCTGAAATACGATGTTCATCAAATGCATGAACATTGCTGGGGCATTGGTCAGCCCAAAAGACATCACCAAAAACTTATAATGTCCATAACGGGTCCTGAAATCCGTCTTGGGAATATCTTCTCGAATCTTCAGCTGATGATACCCGAATCTCAAATCAATCTTAGAGAACACCCTGGCTCCTTGAAGCTGGTCAAATAAATCATCATACGAGGAGAATGATAATTATCCTTAACTGTAACCTTGTTAAACTGCCTGTAGTCAATACACATTCTCATGGAACCACCTTTCGTCTTCACAAATAACACCGGTGCACCCCAAGGTGACACACTAGGCCGAATGAACCCCTTCTCTAGGAGTTCCTGAAGCTGCTCTTTCAATTCCTTCAACTCTGTCGGTGCCATACGATACGGTGGAATAGAAATAAGTTGAGTGCATGGAACCAAATCAATACCAAAATCAATATCCATGTCAGGCGGCATGCCCGACAGGTCTACAGGGAATACGTCCGGAAAATTACAGACCACAGGGACAGAATCCATAGTGAGAGTCTCAGCACTGAAATCCCTCACAAAATCCAAATAAGATAGACACCCTTTCTCCATTATACGTTGAGCCTTCAGGTATGAAATCACCCTACTAGGCACATAATCAATGGAACCTCTCCACTCAACTCTCAAAAGTCCCGGAATTGCTAAGGTCGTGGTCTTAGCATGACAATCTAAAACATCATGACATGGAGAAAGCCAATACATGCCCAATATCACATCAAAATCCACCATACTGAGTAACAACAGATCCACTAGGGTCTCCAGACCCCCAATAGATACCACACATGACCGATACACGCGGTCCACAATAATAGTATCATCCACCAGAGTCGATACATGAACAGATGTAACTAAGGACTCACGGGGCATATCCAGAAAATGAGCAAAATACGACGAAACATAGGAATATGTGGAACCAGGATCAAATAAGATTGAAGCATCTCGGTGACAAACTGAAATAATGCTTGTAATCACTGCATCTGAGGCCATAGCATCTAGTCTAGCTGGAAGTGCATAAAAACGAGCCTGGCCACCACCTGATCGACCTCCCCCTCTAGGGCAGCCTCTAGTTGTCTGACCCCCACCCCTAGCTGGCTAGGCGGATGGTGAAGTGACTGGTGCCGAAACTGATGGTTGACTCCTCTGCTAGGATAAACCTCCCAAAAGATGGGGACAAAACCTCTTGATATGACCCGAGTCTCCACACTCAAAGCAACCCATCTCGGCAAATGACGGTGGGGACTGAAGGGAACCTCTAGCACCAGGATAACCACTAGAAGAACAAAGCATAGATGAACCCTGAACCGATGGTGCACAGGATGAGCTCTGGGCTGGAAGGGCACTGAATGATAGGCGGCCCAGATGAGAATTGCATGGACCATGCCCCGATGATGCACCAGCGTAAGCTGGGCGAGCTGGCTGAGCATGCCTAAATGGGCGGCCTCTGTTATGCTGAAACTGACCCCTGGAGGAAACACAACCAAAGCTACCAGATCCCCGAGGCCTCCCTCTCTCATCTCGCTCCTGGCAACGAACTAACTCAATATCTCGGGTAATATCACCAACCGGATCAAAAGTAACACCCAATACCCTCTCTCTAGTCATAAGAATTTGAAGCTGATATGTGAAGACATCCAACAACCTCCTGATCCTCTCTCTCTCTGTAGGAACCAACTCAAAAGCATGGCGGGCTAGCTCTGAAAACCTCATCTCATACTGTGTCACAGTCCTATCATCCTGACGCAGCTGCTCAAACTGTCTACACAACTCTATTCTGTGGGACTGTGATACATATTTCTCTAGGAAGAGAGTGGAGAACTGATGCAAAGTAAGGGGCGCTGCACCAATAGGCCTACGCCTCTCATAAGACTCCAACCAAGTAAATGCAGCTCCTGAAAACTAGAAAGTAGTAAACGAGACCCTACTGGTCTCCTATATCCCTGTTGTACGAAGAATCCTCTGACACTTGTCTAAGAAACCCGGGGCATCCTCGCCCTCAGCACCACTAAAAGTTGGAGGCTGAAGTCTACCAAATCTCTCCAATCTACGTTGCTCTTCGTCAGTCATAACTGGAACCACATAGTCCCGAGCAGGTGCAAGTGGCTGGGCTGGATCTGCCCCTGGTGTCTGAAGTCCCTGAATGACCTGCTCACGTGTACGGGCATCGAGAGTCTGAGTTCCCCACCGGCATGAGAAGTAGCGGTTGTGGAAACAGAGACAACCTTTGCACACGGTCCAAATCTGGGTTAAGGTCTCATGAAGACCCGGAATAACAATAGGCATACAGGTGCTAGGGCCGGTCCTGCTGGAACATCTGCGGCTGGGACTTGATCTGGAACAATAGGCGGGTCTATAGGTACCGACCTGCCAGCTGCGTGGGCTACACCTCTACCTCTACCATGGCCTCGACTGCGGCATCGACCCCTCGTGTGTCACGACCCCAAATTGGAGGATCATGACTAGCACCCGAGCCATATTTGCAGAGCACCAACGTACATTTTATCTAATCTTCTTTATTATCTTTAAGGGATAATGAGATAAATAAAATGGTAGATATGGATCATGAACATACATCACATGGGATGACAAGATTTCTAAGAAACTACATAAAAGGTACGAGCTACAACGCTGCCATGAAAGACTATACAACAAAAATTAGCCAACAACTATACATGAGTCGACACATATCTATGAGCCTCTAAAGGAGCATAAGTAATGCAACATAGCCGGAACAGGGCCCCAACATACCCATAACATCTATAACAAAATGCATACCAAGACCACGACAAGTCCGGAGAAGGGATCTCGCCTATAACCGATGAACAGGAAAGCCTACTGTGGTGGGGGAGCTGCGTCTACCTGTCTATCAGGACCTGCAGCATGACATGCAGCGTCAACAAATAAAAAAGACGTCAGTATGAATAAAGTACTGAATATGTAAGGCAGGAAAGCATAAATAAGAACAGTAATG
>MDKH01177964.1:0-42684 GCA_005239495.1 Nicotiana undulata
ATCGGGGTTGTATATGTATTGGGCCTAGCTGTGGTTCAGCTTGTTTCTACGGCCTTACCCCATTGTTATTGTTTTTCGTTGGCTTGCCTAACCTCGTCGTTAGCCGCCATCACGCCCTGGACCGGTTTTGGGCCGTGACACCTTATCGCACCAATTATCCACCCTTATCACACTAATTATCCACCCTTATCACACCAATTTATTTACCCTTATCACACCAATTTTTGATTCAAAAGTTTCAAATAGAAAATAATATAACCCGTAAACTTTAAACAACAACAATATAAATAGTCTATATATATATATATATAGTGTCAAACTGCTCAACATTTATGCTCCCCAAGAGAACCAAATACACAACTAATATTCTTCCAAAATAACCAAATAATATTTGACAGCAAAGTAATGAGGCCTAGTAGTCATGGAAATAATAACTAACAAAGAACAATTAGGACCGGGATCAAATAAATTGGGAACGGGGAAAGGATCAAGTTTAACAGGCCATTTGGGTGATGCATAGATACTCGTCACCTCACATATACACCATGCTCATGCATTTCACGTAGCAAACAAGTGGGGAGTCCTATTCCCTCAAGTCAAAGTTAGACCAAACACTTACCTCAATTTCGCAAGCCACTCACTGCTCAATTACTGCTTTTCCTTTTGAATTCACCTCTAACTTGCTCGAATCTAATCATAATTAACTCAATATCATCAATCTATGCTAAAGGAACTAACTTTATTGAAAAATATAATTTTTGCTAAGTTTTCTGAAAAGAAAAGTGAAAACCCGACCCCGGGCCTACTTGGTCTAAACTCAGGGTTCGGACCAAATTACGTTTACCCATTACCCCACGAACCCAAATATACTATTAGTTTTGAAATCCGACCTTAATTCGATGTAAAAATTCGATTTTTATAAATTCTCTAATTCTACCCAAACCCTCAATTTTTACCATGAAAATTCTTGGTTTTTACTTTAAAAGTGATGAAAAACATTAAGGAATTGAAAGAACAAAGTTGAGAATTGATTACCTATGACTTGGGGATGATAAATGTTGAAGAAAATCGCTATTAGGGCTGAAAACCTCAAAATTATGGTGAAGAAGAAGGTCTGCCCGATTTTTAAAAGAGTATTTATATTAGCTAGGCACATGCGATCGCGGAGATACTAGTGCGTTCACATAGAACACTGGCCTTCCCTCCCCCCAGACCCACTTTAATACATTGCGTTCGTGAAGGGTGTTATGCGTTCGCGTAGCACAGCCCAAATGAAGCATTGCGATCACAACCTTGGAGATGCGTTCGCGCAGTACACCAAATAAGGACCTCAAACTTTACTCTATGTGATCGCGGACCTTATTATGCGATCTCATAGAACAAAAGACCTGGACACCAGAAAATGAAAAACCAGCAGTTCTTTTAATTGTAAAACACTATGTGGCCTATCCGAAATTCACCCGAGCCCTCGAGGCTCTAAACAAAACATGCACGCAAGTCTAGAAACATCATATAGACTTGTTCGTGCGATCAAATCATGAAAATAACATGTAAAACTATGAATTAAACCTCAAAACTCATCATTTTCAACAAGAACTCTTAAAGTTCATTATTCCTCAACCGGATGTCCGAATCACGTCAAACGAACTCCGTTTTCCACCAAATTTCACAGTTAACCTTTTAATATCATAACAAATCTGTACCGGGATCCGAAACCAAAATAATATCCTGATACCTATGATTTTAAACATTATTTCTTTTCTTTAATTCATAAATATTTCAGCAAACACAATTTCTTTCAAAAATTAATTTTTAATGCTTTGGACCTCGGAATTCATTTCCGGGCATACGCCCGAGTCCCATATTTTACTTCGGACCTCCCGAGATCGTCGGAACACGGATCCGGGTCCTTTTACTAAAAATGTTGACCACATTCAACTTTTATCAAATTTAAATTCTAGAAATCTCTATTTCTCATATTTTCACATAAGAGCTTTCCCATTTCACGCCCGGACTCCGCACACAAATCGAGGTATTTAAAATTAGTCTTTTTATGATAGTTAAGCATGAAACGGAGTCTAAATTTATAAAATGACTCCTTGGGTCTTCACAGTACCTTAACATCATAGGATTTTGCGTAAATTTTCATACGCACTTTTCAGTGAGAGAAGTGTTGACCGTTGAAGTATGGTTGCCTCACTTGTGAGGTTCCTTCCTAGAAAAATGCTCCAACAATGACTTGGTTTTCAATGATCTTTTCTCACACGCTGTTAAGCAAAGTAGATAAAATGTGAGCCAGGCTCTAATACCAATTGAAAGTGCAAAAGGGGGGGGGGGGGAAGGGAAGGGGGTCAATTGACTATTTTTAATTTTATTCTTTATTAGTTGACTCGTTTTGCTAGTAGACGACTAGTTATGATAGAGATATAATTAAGCAACAGAATATTAAAGCAGAAGTAAATTGCAGGAATTAAAGACACCGAAATTTTATACTGGTTTAGTCCAGTCCCCTTGGATTGCAATGGCGCTCTCTTCTGTGAATGTAGTTCTCGAGCATACGATGGATGGTGTAGATTACACCGATGTCTTAGTTTCACTGACACTCGTTTCTCTTTGATACAATGCCTCACCAGTGTTTTTCTCTCTTTCTTCTCTAACTTGTTACACAACAGATCTTAGAGGAGCTACAATATTTGTATGTAGTAGAATAAAGAGAGGGTAATTGGTTCGATCAAAGTATAAGTTCTAAGGTACAAGAATGGGTTTAAATACTTTGAAAAAGCTTGATTACTGAAGAGATTTGCCAACCCAAGAGATTTGATCCTTGGAAAGAAATTGATTATTTCCAAGATTAAGGTTATTCCGCAACGGCTATGGCTGATGACGATGCGATGGTGACTTCCTTTGATGGCGCCAAATATCTTCCTAGAAGCTTGGTCTTTCTAGATTTAGCTGCATGATTGATTTACTTCCAGATTCTCGATATCATTGATTAATTGATCTCTTCAATCTAGCCTCAGTCTACTCCGTCAATCTTCTTGGATGCAATCAGCGATCTTATTTGATTTGTCCCTTCAATCTTGAGTACGTTTCAGGAGTACCTACACATACAACATATATATTATTTTCATCATTAAAATCAGTTCTAACACTCAGATTTTATCATGCAATATTTGAATTAGAACTTATTTTGTTGACTTAATTAATTGAAAATATGGTTTAACTTGATTTAGAAATTTAATATATCTTAGGCCCAGCCCTATCACTTGAGTTGTTGGCAAGGAAATTGAGAAACGGTAAAATGTTATATTCACTTTGTGCTTATGTGCTATATTGTAAACACGTATCTTGTGATTCAGAAACCTCATTCCTTTCTTGTGGAGCAAGCCGAACGCCTCGGCAGTAGGGCTGTTCATTTGGATCGGATATCCGAAATCCGAACCGATCCATTCACTTTCGGATTTCGGATTTCGGATTGGACCGGATTTCGGATTGTGTTTATAAAAATTTCGGATTTCGGATCGGATTCGGATTGGTATATTTTAATCCGATCCGATCCGAAATCCGAAATTATTAGGCAATGTATAAATACTATACTTTAATTTCGGATAGTCAGTACTTTCTTTACATCTTCCTCCAAGTTATTACCTTTACAATTGCTAGAGTTAGCTATATTGGCGCCATAGTACTCTCATAATTGTATAAACATGAATTTTTCTTAATGCATTGCCTCTTTTACAAAGAAAATATACATATTAGTTTGCAACATTGAGGCATTTACGATCCGAAATCCGATCCGATCCAAACTTTAAAATCCGAATCCGAAATGTGCTAAATCCGATCCAATCCGATCCGTGCACAGCCCTACTCGGCAGTATATAGATGCATCTATGGTTCGTGCCGCTCGACCCTCGGCAGTATACACATTTTTCTGGATTGGGCTGAACGATCATTGTAGAATCGTACGTTATCGCTAGTAATTCTAATATTCACAAGATAAATCTTCCACCGATGCCCGACATGCATTATTCTAGGGTACTTCTTATTGATTTGATATTTACACTAGGCATTTTCTGAGATATTGAGGTAGAATACAAGACCGAGAAATTTAGGCTTAAAAAGGGATAATTGGAATATTATGATATTACATATTTACTCCACTATTGTTGTGCACTTCATATTTGTTAGGATAGTTTCTGAAATTATTTGGGTTGCTTTGCTGTGAAGAAACAAGATAACGTGCTATTATTGGAATATTTTGCATCATTTTCATTTTATAATCTTTTATGGAGCTCCGATGATTAAGAACACATGGCTTCATCGAGATTTACAATTTTCAATTGTTGAGGAAATTAAAGGAGAAAAGAAGAGTACTCTCAAGTACTTATCCTCAATTTTTCACTAAACAAACAAGATAAAAATAGATTATGTATCTTAAGAACAAACGAGATAAAAACAAACAAGTACTTAATTATAAAGTTGGTTGATTACCTCTTTAAAGCTCCTCAATTAGCAAACATTTTGTCTTCATAGGCGACAAATTTAATACCGGCTAGAATAGCATCTCTCCCCTCCCGTGCATGCATTTGCATGCTATCAACTATTATTATAACATAATTCACAAACAACAATATCTAAACAACTACTTTATCAACTATTCAATCTATGTATTTCATGCTTTCCCATTTGGGAGGAAGTTTCTTAGGGGACAAATTTTGGTAACCTTAGCTGTTGCCCAGTAGAGGACAACAAGTCCGTACAAAGAAGGATCCTTCCCGTCCTTTTTCCTCAGAGATCTCAGATCTTCACGTACTAATCCATCTTCTCATCACCCAAACCTTCTTTCTGTATTTAGCTATAAATGGGTTGCAAAGTGTAGAGTATCAATCCCATCTCAAACTCCCAAGCAATAGTCCGAAGAGCTCAACAAAATATCTTCAAATATATCAAATTCCTTTTGTCCAAGAAAAATCAATGGCCCTTCCCAATTTTGATGCTCTAAAGGACTTACACGATTCGGCCAACGACATGCTTAATCACTCACCAGTAATCAAACGAGAAATAGCACATCAGGGACAACAAAAATGGGCTCATGAAGTTTCAGAAACATCGTTAAGAATGCTAGACGTTTGTGGCACAACTAAAGATGTCCTTTTGCTCGTTAAAGATCATGTCCACGACCTCAAGTCCACTTTCAGAAGAATCACCGTCGGCGAAAACGCAACTGCGGAAAACAAGTTTGCACCTTATCAATGTCACAGGAAGAAGTTGAAGAAAGAGATGTTAAAACGCTTGCATTCCTTAAAAGGGATGAAAAATAGCAAGTGTATAAACTCATCATCATTATCACTAGAGAACTCCGTGAAAGATAAAGAAAATAATCTTATGGTGGTTGTTAATGTGTTAAGAGAAGTAAGAGTTGCAACAATTTCTATTTTGGAATCTTTGATGTCACTTATGTCAATGCCAAGCCCAAATACAAGGAAAACAAGTAAAGGGTATTTTGGTTCAAAGTTGATGAGAGTAAACAGCTTAAGTTCCTGGGAAAAATGCGATGCCATGACGCTGCAGTGTGCCAATAAAAGATTGGGAGCAGTGGAAATCGCCATTGAAGATCTTGAAGGAGAGCTGGAATGTATTATTCGGCGGTTGATCAGAACAAGAGCTTCACTTCTGAATATACTTACCTACTAGGAAAGGAGTAATATTAAAAGATGACTTGCAAGTAGGCCGTGGAGCACTAACTGTAGAATTAATGTATTCAAATCTTAGTTTGATATTCATATTCAGATGAAAACTAATTGCTCTGACGAATTATTTTCCCGTTCTTTCTTGTTGCTAAATAAAATCAAGGCAACCCCTAAATATTCGCAATAATTGTGAGCTCAAATTCATTAAAGCGTTCAAAACACCAAGTAGCATACACAAGGAAATCCAAAAATTAAGAACAAAAGCAGATATACGCGTGTCGTGGTTCCTTTTTTATAAAGGAACTAGATAGATGCACTACAGTGCACTAATGCGGAGCTGGACACTAGTTGGGGATAATCAGTTAGGAAGTTGTATATATTGTTAGCTCCAATAGCTATTTAGCCGTGAGCTTCATTTATGTAATTGCATGTTGATCGGGTTAATCTAGAAGCTATCGGTTTCTCCTTGCTCTATCTTCATTCTTCTTCTTCTCTTAATCTCTTCGATCATGACTTATAATAGCCAACTTATCATGGTATCAGAGCTAACTAGCTACTGGATTGAGGGATTTTTCACAGAATTGATAGTGAAAAAAGAGGAATTCATAGATAGTACAGCAAGAAAACCTAATTTTTCGAATTCAATGGCGATTGAAGACACAATTATCAAAAATATGAGTGATACTTAAAGCGGAGGCATTAATGGTAGCTCAGTGGTGATTGACCATAGTCATCCCTTATTCCCTGGTGCTGGCGACAACTGGAGCCGTTCAAATTGGAATTCAGCTGGCCGAGATGGAGAACTACTTGTTGTGGAGTCGAGCCATGAAAGTAGCTTTGCTAGTGAAGAACAAGCTAGGATTCATATATGACTCAGTGCGATGTGAAGGTTACAAAGGAGATCTGGTGAAACAGTGGGGTCGCTTTAATGCAATGGTGATTTCGTGGCTTACCAGCAATGTAAGTGCGAATATATTCAGCGGAATTCTCGATAGTTCAATTGCATTTCATGTATGGAATGATCTTCAGGAGAGATTTGACAAAGTTAACTTAACGAGAATCTATCATTTACTTTTAGCAATTTGTACACTAACACAAGGTGTTTCACCTATTTCAGTTTACTACTCAAAAATAAAAGACCATTGGGATGAAATGGATTCAGTTGTTGCTCTTTGTTCTTGTAATTGTGATGAATCTAAGGAGTGTGTGGTTCATCTGAATTCAGAGGTTACTACAGTTCCTAATGGGACTTGATGACTCATATAGTCAAGCAAGGAGTCAAATATTTGTGATGATACCAACTCCGAATGTAAATCAAGCATATGATATGCTAGTGCAAAATGAGAGTTAGAAAGCAACTTCTGTGTCACGCCCCAAAACCAAGGAGCGCGACTGGCGCTCAACCGAGTAAACCCGACTGAGCTAGCCTGCTAGGTTTCATTCTACCCAAACTAATTCATGCATAAAGAGGAGATGAACTCCATTAATCATACTTTATAAATATTTCATTAACAACTTCCATTTTGTTTCCATTAGCAGTTTCAACCATAACATCCAAAATATTACAATTTTTATAGATATGATGAAAAACATATTTTCCAAATACTAATATTTCTAATTTAATTTCCAATATCAAACACCACCCACAACTTGTCTACGTAGATTCTAAATACAACTGAAGAGTAATATGAAAATGCCGGCAACAAGGCTCCGGTTATACCTCAAAATACAAAGTACGTGATAACAAAATGACAGAGGACCACGAAATGAAGTAGGGATCACCAATTTAGCTGAAAGGAGCGTGCCACTATCACTGATCATTGCTGCCTACTGTGGAGCCACCTAGATCCATTAAAGATGCATTGCCCCCGGTAAAAGGGACGTTAGTACTGTCGAATAGTACTAGTATGTAAAGCTAAAAATCATCTTTCAAAATAGAATAACCATACAAGAAAAGGAAAGCCATAGAAACAACAAGTCACAATCAATAATATCCACATGCACAATTGAAACATAAGAATTTTCAAAATACAAAAGTAATACACGTTTTTAGTTGGGAGATCTTTAGTACCGATAATGTCACGGTTCACGATACCACTATCCACAATACCAGTGTCACAATGCCACTATTCATAATGCCACCGTACTCTTGGCATGGAGTCCGATCGCGACTAGATCGGCTAGGTCATCTCACTAGAGACATTCACTACAATCTCAATTTCTGTTTCAGTTTCGGTTTCAACTTTTCTGCACAGTACCACCATGTGTGCGGCATGGTGTCCGATCACGGCCCGATCGACTATACCGTCTTACTCAAGACATTTCCATTTTTCCATCAATAATCTCATTCCATATTTCCCACACATATTTCAATTTCTTCGGAACTAGTGGCCATAATAGTCATGTCACACTTGGCACTTGGCCGCATTTCATAATTCGAGTTCTTTCCACACATTTCACATTAATATCAATTTTGTCAACAAGCCTTCCAATTCAAGATATTAAGTACACACAAGAGAAATTATGAATCGTGGGCGCATAGAGGCTTTCACATACTTTGGCAATTTAACACATATCCCATACCTTCAGTACCTCATCAAGTGACAAGATAGCATAATGGTAGCATTCCCACACATATTACACATAAATTCTTACAACACAGGCCCGTTTGGAATATCATTTTCTACATCAATCAAGGTTGAAACTTACACCAATTGCATGGACCCCATGGGGGTTCAATTTCTAAGAAGAGGGAGTTATTAGCCACACGTACCTCAATAGAGCTTTTAGGCAAATTCTACTTTCAGAAGTCATCTTAAAACAGTCTAGTCGAGGCTCGTTTCGTAATTTGTTTCATATATTTTCTCATTTCGTAGGCATCACTAGGCATAATTGTAGACGTTATCCACACTCTATTTCCCCAATTCATTTAGTTCGTTTTCAACATCTTCATAGTTTATTGACAACTAGACACACTCAATCAAGACATTTAGTACACACACGAGCAATTAGAAATATTAAGCATATCGAGTTTTCCGCACCTAATTGGTATGCTAGTTTTAATTTAAAATACAACTCAAAGACATACCATTTTAATAAGCAACCCATATTTTAAAAATCTATCGTTCAATATAAGGCTCGTTCGGAATAATCAAGTTTATGAGTTCATAGGGGATAGCCCGGAACGTAAAAATTAGGGATTTGGAGCCGGTCATACCCAAACTTACGGAAATATTATGGAATTCAATTCCGAGAGATAAAGTTTAGCCAACATACCTGATTGAGCTTTCCTTAAGTTACTACAACGCACCAACACCTCTAGCAATAATAATCTATCGGAAGATAGCAAAAATCGATTAATAATAAGAAAGATTTCTCATGGTGTAACTCTCTTAGGAATTTCATCAAACACCTAACATGTGAAATAGACTACAAGGTTCTACAAGGAAAATTCCTTCTTCCCTCAACCAATTTCAACAAGAACAACCCAAAATAGTTCATTAATCCCACATACTATAGCTTAGTGTCACATGAATAGCTTATTTATAACCCCACAATATATTTTTGAAATCATAATCTCTTATATGAAATCTTAGAAGTAGGAATAGTGAGATAGAGATTAGCTTCATTGATTCTTGAAGATTTGAGCAAGATTCGATGATTGGAAAGCTAGGTTCCTCATTCCCTCTCTAAAATTCTCTCACCTCTCTCTAGATTTAGTAGAAAATAGCCTCAAATGAAGCCCCAAAGCCTATTTATCAAAATGGGGTCGGGTTATGAAAATAGGAAAAAGAAGCCTCCGAAATCGGATATGTGATCGCATAATGGACTGCAGAACAGGTATGTGGGCCGTAGAATGGATCGCAAAATTGGTGCCCAGAACTGGGCGTCATTGGACAGGTTTGCAACCATTTTGCGGTCGCATAACCACTTCTGCGATCGCATAATGGCCGCAGAATTGCATTATGCCAGGCTTTGGTAATTTGATCATAACCTTTTATAGGAGTGTCCAAATGACGAGCGGTTTGAAGCGTTAAAAACTAGACTCGAAGATCTTTCATTTGATAGGTTTATCATCACATAAAACCTTTTATATAATTATATATGCTCGTCCAAAGTGTAGACTTATGCGAAATCATTTGGAATTTTAGCTTATTATGAAAAAATTTAAATTGACTTAGACTTAGGCCTCTCCTTGGACCCCACATTACTTATTATATGACTAATACACTTATTACCATATCCAATTAATTTCTATCATATTAATAGCATATAAAATATTATAATTATCCTACTTGGCACCACGAAATCTTAAATTACTTAGCAAAAGTTTCCTGGGTCTTACATTCCGAAATGCTAAATTAGGGGAGGGGGGGATATGGTACTGAACCAATAGTCTTATTCATAGCAAAACAAATCACAGAATGGGATTGAGAAATATAAAAAATTACAATATGTATTGTGACTATTGTAACATGAAAGGACACAACAGGGAAAATTGCTTCAAGCTGATGAAATATGAGGTTTGTCAGATCAAAGGCCACATGAAAGCGAACTGGTATAAGGTGATAGGATATCCAATTGATTTCAAAGATCAAAGGAAGGTCAACTTAGTGAATGAAAGGGTAGATTATGGTCAGCAGTCAGCTGGTTATATGAATACAACAGTAGCATCATTCTTCACTAAGGAACAATACAGTCAAATCATAACCATGTTAAAGAAGGCAAACATGTATGATGCAAGTGTAAATTTGGCAGGCAAACCTTTATTTTCTGCATTAACTAACTTGAAATATATTGTGGATTCTGGGCTAAGTAACCACATGGTTGGTGATAAATGCATGTTGAACACTGTGTATCAGTTGCAAATTCTGGACAAGTGCAACTTCCAACTGGTGATTCAGCATGTGTTTCTTATATTGGAAATTGCTCATTGACAGGAGGTGAAGTCCTCAAAGATATGTTTTTGGATTTTGGAGCACGTCCGGAATTGGATTTTGGATCTCGAATTTGGATTTTTATGACTCGGTTAGCTTCGTTAGGTGATTTTGGATTTTGGAGCACGTCCGGAATGTGATTTGGAGGTCCGTAGTGGAATTAGGCTTGAATTGGCGAAACTTGGAAATTTGGCGATTTTGGGTCGGCAGTGTAAAATTTGATATCGGGGTCGGAATGGATTCTGGAAGTTTGAGTAGGTTCGTGGTGTCATTTTTGACGTGTGGGTAAAATTTGAGATCATTCGGACGTGGTGTAGGTTTCGGTGTTGTTTGCGGAATTTGAAAGTTTAGAAGTTCTTAGGATTGAATCTGAGGGTAATTTGGTGTTTTGTTGTTGTTTTGAGAGATTCGAAGGTTTGACTATATTCGTATGGGGGTATATGACTTGTTGGTATGTTTGGTTGAGGTCCTGAAGGTCTCGGGGTGATTCCGGATGGCTAATGCGAAATTGAAAACTTGGAAATGCATTTGATCAACTGAGGTTCTGGTGTCTTCCGCACCTGCTAAGGGGAAGACGTATGTGAATGGCTAAAGAGTCGCAGATGCGACCACAAGCGACTTGAGCAGGCGTTTTGAAGGTGCGAAGTGTTTCCCGCACCTGCGAGAGTTGCAGATATGGGGCGGCAAGTGCAGGTGCGAGAGGGGATGTGCATGTGCGAGAGGGGATGTGCATGAGCGAGGTCATTTCTGCACCTACGATGATCGCAGATGCGGTCCCAGGGATTTAAGTTATTTTCTGCACATGCGGAGGTTTTTGCGCAAAATGAGGCACCGCAGGTGCACGTTCTGAGTCGCGGGTGCGAAAAGCCTGGGCAGAACCTATAAATAGAAGACTTCGCGAATATATGTTCATTTCCACCATTTTCAAGTTGGACCTTGGAGATTTTGGAGTGATTTTGAAGGGGATTCAAGGGTTTTCCAGTGAGGTAAGTTGCTTGAGCTCTAATACTCCTAACTATGGTGTTCTCCCATTATTTTCTCATCTAGTTAGTGGGATTTAGGAGTTAAAATAGGGGGTTAGGGCATGGGATTTTGGAGAGTGTAATTTGAGGATTTGAGGGACCAAACGATATCGTATTTTGATTAATTTCATATGGTTAGACTCGTGAGTGAATGAGCTTTCAAGTTTTGTAATATTTGTCGCATTTCGAGACGTGGGCTCGGGGATCGAGTTTGAGCCAATTTTGGGTTTGGAGTCTAAATTGGTATTTTTTTCTTGTCGATTATATTCCTTTAGCATATATTGACGGTGGTTGTGATAAGATTCGAAGCATTTGGAGGCCTAATCGAGGGGCAAGAGCATCGCAGAGTAGAGATTTGCTCGGCTTGAGGTAACTAGCGGTTGTATAACTAGTGTTGAGGGTAAGAAACCCCGATTTTGTATTATGTGACTATTTGGAGGTGACACACATGCTAGGTGTAAAGTCCCGTAAATTTCTTTTACTAAAAACGATGCCCGGATAGGTCCCCTTATTGATATAACTATAGGAATTCTTAAATCGGACCATTTTGGAGTGAAAAGTACCCCAGGACTTAGAGAATTTGATTTCTCAGATTTGTACGGATCTGCGGTCCACTATGCGATCGTAGATCAAGTATGCGGACCGCATAGTGGTCGCATACTTGGACAGTCTGCTGTCCATTTTGAGGACAACTATATGGCCCAAAATGCAATCGCATTTCATGAATGTGGTCCGTACAGTTATGGCATTTTTGTATCATGAGTTTGCGGAGGGAGTTATGCGGCGCACTATGCGATCGCATAACAGGTATGTGGACCGCATAGTTGCCGCATACTTGGGCAGTCTGCTTCTCTTTTTGGCCCAGCTGAGGGAAAATTATGCGGCAAGTTTGCGGACCGCATAACCGGAATGCGATCCTGCATCGGGGCTTCTCATTTTCTAATTTTAAAACCCGACCCCCAGCCTAATAAAACACCCATCCCCTTCATTTTTTACTATAATCTGGTAAATTAGAGAAAAGAAAGAGTGAGTTCTTGAGAGAGAAAGTCCCCACCTTCACCAATTTGATTCTGCATCGTCACTCAGGCCTGGAATTGATCGGGTAAGACGTCATCTTCTTCACCATAAGAGGTAAGCTTCCACCCCATTACCCTTAATTCTCATAATCTATTTGAAATGAAACACACATTGGTTAGTTCTTGGAGATGGGGTTAAGAGTCTTGCACACATGTAATTAATTTACCATAATCTAGTAAAGGGAAGTAGGTTGGAGTAATCTTCCACTAAAAAGGGGTTATGAAATCTAAAGGAACACATATCAATTGATAAAATGCCCAAATGAGTTCAAGACATGTTCATGATTCCTAATTCTAAGTTTAAATGTGTCACATTATTAATTAGATTGAAGGTGCTAGAGGGTCCGGTGATTTGTGATAGAAATTAAGGAAATATCCCAACTCGAGGTATGTATGGATAACTTTAATCTTCATAGGGTAGACCCGTTTGTGTTCTCTTTCTGGGTACGATTCTCTTGTGAATTATCTTTGGAATTTATGTGTTCAACGTGCCTAATTGAGAAATCCTTGCTTCTATGATGTTCCATGTTACTACCATGTTGTTATGCTAGTTGAGTGTATAAATTATGATGATCATGTTCCCTCTTTTACTATGTGTGTGATCCTCTTATGTGATGGGTGTGGTAAATGTGAAAGGTTGAATTGATATGAAATATGAATCAAGAGATTGTAATGATTTGAAAATACGAATCAAGAGGTTGAAATTATATGAAACATGAATCAATGGATTGGGTTGGTATGGAATATGAATTAAAGGATTGGATTGACATGAAATATGAATCAAGAGATTCTAATGATAAGAAAGATGAATCAAAGAATGAAATTATGTGTGATGGGAATCAAAAGACGAAAAATGATAAAAGTGACGTAAAATATCCATGAATCAATAGGAGAATGTCCTAGGGTGAGATGGCCTATCTGATCGGGCCGGGATCGGACTCCATGCCGTACACATGGAGACATGAAAAAGTGATATGATGATGATTATAGCCTCACTATTTAAGTTGAGATGGCCTAGCCGGTCGGGTAGTGACCGGACTCCGTGTGAACATGCCACGGTGGTGATATGAGATGTGATGATATTCCGGCCTCAGCTAGGATGGCTTAGCCGATCGGGCAGAGATCAGACTTCGTGTGGCAACCGCACAGTGGATCAGTAATAATAATAACAAGATGAACTTAAAAGAACATTAACCAAAATATGGCAAAACAGGAGGGGGTGTGGAAATTCTTGTATGTGTTTTCCCTTGCATCAGTGAATCGTCGTATGATGTCTGTATTTGTGTCTAGGACTGTTGATGTTTGTCCTATCTAGAGTAGGTTTATTCATACATACTAGTACTATTCAATGGTACTAACGTCCCTTTTTGCCGGGAGCGCTACATCTTTTATATAGATGTAGGTGGTTCTGTAGCAGGTAGCGTCGATTGCCGATAGTGGTGCTTTCCCCTCCTTCCTTCCAGCAGTTCTGGTGAGCCCCACTTCCTCTCGGGTCCGTGTGTAGTTCATGTTGACTTTCTTTTGTATATGTTGTTTCTTTGAGGTATAGTCGGGGCCTTGTTGCCGGCAAGTCCATGTATGCTTCTCCGTACTCTTAGAGGCTCCGCAGACATTATGTGGGTTTTAAATATATTTTGGGTAGTTGTTGTACTTACTCGTAATCGTGGTCCCGTATCGGGAATGTTGTATTTGGTATGTATATTTTGGAAAGATCAAATGTTAAAACGTTAAGAGAGGAAGAATGGACTTCATGTTATGAATACACGTTTTGATTGTCTCTTGCTATTTATATAAGTAATGTATGATATAACCATGTGGAGACGCGTCGAGTAGGAAAGGCAAATCAGGTTCGTTTGATCGGGTTCATTCGGTTGGGCGCCGGTCCTGACCCTCGATTTTGGGGCGTGATAAACTTGGTATCAGAGCCTAAGGTTTAAAAGTGTCCTAGGATGTCTCGGAGCCGTGTCTAGTAGAGCCCTTCTTATCGGTGTGTTGTCGACCACATCTATAATTAGGGGGCTGCATGGAAATTTAGGAATACTACTCTTCATTGTTATTCTGTATCGTGTGATAAAGTGAAATGTGAGGTTGTTTCTCTCTAACTCGTGCATTGTTCCAACTTTCAGTAAATGGCACCCAGGAAGAAATCTCGGCTCGGCCTAGAGGTCGATGCTACCCCAAGTGTGGCCATAAATTCTCAATCTGTTGGTGCGGGTGAGGATAATCCCCTGACCATGAACCGGCTTGACTCCTCAATTCCTGGACAGACTATTCCAGTTCCTGCTCTAGCAGAGAGTGCTACGATCCCTCCCACTAATATTCCTGATCCTCCTCCATCCCCAGCTTCCGGTACCGGTATTTCTGATGGGGACCTCAGGGGAGCTATTCAGATGTTGACGCAGTTGGTGGCCTCTCAGGCCTAGAGATCAAATATTGCCCCCGCATCCCCTAGTGAAAAAGGGGATTCTTCAGGTTCCAGGGTCAACCGGTTTCTTCAGTTAGCCCCTCCAGAGTTCACAGGTACTGACCTAGAGGCTGATCCTCAGGCTTTTATCGACGAGATGTACAAGACCGTCCGATTCATGCATGCTATTGAGACAGAGGGGATAGAGTTGGCCTCCTATCGCTTGAAGGGAGAGACATACTCTTGGTTCTAGATGTGGGAGGATTCCCGTGAGGAGGGGAGCCCTCCGACGAGATGGGGTGAGTTTGCGGATGCTTTCATAGATCATTTCCTGCCTGCCGAGATTAGAGCAACCCGTGCTACAGAGTTCGCGGTCCTCAAATAGGGTAATAGGAGTGTGTGAGAGTACCATATGGAGTTTGTGCACCTGTCGTATGCTATCCACATGGTGCCGACTATGGAGGCCAGAGTTCGTCGGTTTGTACAGGGCCTTGGTCCCTTGGTTGTCAATTAAGTAGTTACAGCTGCTCTGCATTCAGATATGAACTATGGGAAGATTGTGGGATTCGCCTAGGCCACAGAGGCTTTGAAATTAAAGATAAGGATGGAGCGAGAAGACAGTAGTAGAGCCTGGTCAGCAGGCAACCCTGGGAGTTCATTTTGAGGAGGGAGACCAGTCCTTGGGAGAGGGTCATCAGGGCCATCCCAGTCATATGCCCAGTCTTCATCTAGTGCCCCGCCACCAGTTTGTCATCATCATCACCATCATCAGGGAGGTCATTTTGGGGCCAGTTCAGGTATCAGGGGGTTCCCTCAGCCGTGTCGTTCAGACGAGAGATTCCAGCAGCAGCAGAGGGCCCTATGCCCCAAGTGTGAGAGGTTTCATTCTGGGCCCTGTTATTTGGACCGGCAAGTATGTTATGGGTGTGAAGTGAGGGGTCACATTCAGAGAGACTACCCTTCATCCAGCCAGGGGGCAGGTTGGGGTGTCGCCCAGCTATCCAATTCTTCAGCTGCTACATCCTCAGCACGCCCTCCAGCCCGAGGCCATCCAGCACCAGTAGGGTTTGGTGCAGCTAAAGGTGGTGCACGGGGTCAGGGAGGACCCAGTCGGTTCTATGCCCTAAGTGGTCATCAGAGTGCGGAGGCTTCTCCAGATGTTGTCACAGGTATTCTGATTGTTCAATCTCATGATGTGTATGCTATTATTGATTTTGAGTCTTCCTTATCATATGTCACTCCTTTTATTGCTTCAAGTTTTGGGATAAAACCCGAACAACTCCATGAGTCGTTCTTAGTGTCGACTCCGGTTGGTGAATTTATTACGGTCGCGCGAGTCTATAGGAATTGTGTGTCACAGTGTGTTATCGGGATACCACGACCAATCTTATTGAGCTAGGAATGGTAGATTTTGATGTAGTTATGGGTATGGATTGGCTCTATTCGTGCTTTGCTAAACTCGACTGCCGAACCCGAATTTTGAGGCTTGAGCTTCCTGATGAACCAGTTATTGAGTGGGAGGGGAATAATATCGTGCCAAGAGGTAGGTTTATTTCTTACCTTAAGGCCTCAAATATGATTAGAAAAGGGTTCATCTACCATTTGGTTCGGGTTGAGGACACCACTTCGGAGGTGCCTGCTCTCGAGTCCGTGCCTGTTGTGAATGAATTTCTTGATATGTTTTCAGATGAGCTTCCTGATATTCCACCAGATAGAGATATCGATTTTGGGATTGATGTATTGCCAGATACGCAACCAATATCTATTCCACCCTACAGGATGGCGCTAGCAGAATTGAGAGAGTTAAAGGAGCAGTTGAAAGATCTTCTAAAAATAGGGTTTCATTCGGTCAAGCGTGTCGCCTTGGGGCGCACCGGTCCTCTTTGTCAGGAAGAAAGATGGGTCTCTGCAAATGTGTATTGATTATCGGCAGCTCAACAAGGTCACCATCAAAAACAAATATCCATTGTCTCGGACAGATGATTTGTTCGACCAATTGTAGGGTGCTAGGTTCTTCTTAAAGATTGATTTGCGGTCAGGGTATCACCAACTAAAGATCAGGGAGCAAGATATTCCTAAGACCGCCTTCAGGACTCGATATGGGCACTTCGAATTCTTGGTAATGTCTTTTGGGCTAACCAACCCCTTGTAGCTTTCGTGGACCTTATGAATTGGGTCTTCAAGCCGTTTCTCGACTCTTTCGTGATAGTTTTCATCGACGATATTCTTGTTTATTCGCGAAGTCAGGAAGATCATGCTAATCACCTCAGGGCATTTCTGCAAACTCTTCATCAGCACCAGTTGTATGAAAAGTTCTCAAAATGTGAGTTTTGGCTAGAATCAGTTACCTTTTTGGGCCATGTTGTCTCCAGGGAAGGGATTCGGGTTGATACCCAAAAGATTGCAGCGGTGAAGGATTGGCCTAGACCAACGACCCCGACAGAGATTCGCAGTTTCTTGAGTTTAGATGGATATTATCGAAGGTTCGTGGAAGGATTCTCTACTCTCGCCTCCCCATTGACTAAGCTGACGCATAAAGCGGTTAAGTTCCAATGGTCCGATGCTTGTGAAAAGAGTTTCTAGGAATTGAAATCAAGATTGACTTCGGCGCCGGTGTTGACTTGCCAGAAGGTACAGAGGGGTTTGTGGTGTACTGTGATGCTTCAAGGGATTTTTTGGTGTGTGTGTTGATGCAATGTGGTAAGGTTATAGCGTATGCTTCAAGGCAGCTAAAAAATCATGAAAAGAATTATCCGACGCATGATTTGGAGATCGCAGCGGTTGTTTTTGCATTGAAAATCTGGCGGCATTATCTTTATGGGGTCCACGTGGACGTGTTCACAGACCACAAGAGTCTTCAATATTTATTCAAATAGAAGGAATTGAACTTGAGGCAGAGGAGGTGGTTGGAATTGCTCAAGGATTATGATATAAATATCTTGTATCATCCAGGGAAGGCGAATGTGGTGGCAGACGCTCTCAGTCGGAAATCCATGGGTAGTTTGGCTCATTTAGAACCAAGTCAGAGGCCTTTGGGTTGGGAGGTTTACCAGTTGGCCAGCCTGGGGGTTTGTCTTTCGACCTCAAACGAAGGGAGTGTTGTGGTGCATAACGGAGCGGAATCTTCGCTTGTGGCGGAAGTTAAGGAGAAGAAATTCAATGATCCAGCATTGGAACGGTTAAGAGATGCAATTCTAAGTCACAAGACCACATCTTTTTCACTCGGCAATGGTGACGGTGTCTTGCGGTGTCAAGGGAGACGATGTGTTCCGGATGTGGAGGATCTTCAGGAGAGGATAATGGCAGAGGCTCACAATTCTAGATATTTCGTACACCCAGGTTCTACGAAAATGTACCACGATCTCAAGGAGTTTTATTGGTGGAATGGTATGAAGAAGGGTTTGGCAGACTTTGTGGCTAGGTGTCTGAACTGTCAGCAAGTGAAGGCCGAACATCAGAGGTCGGGTGGGTTGGCGCAGCTTATAGAAATCCCAATGTGGAAGTGGGAGATGATCAATATGGATTTTGTGGTGGGGTTACCTCGCACTCCGCATAAGTTTGACTCAATTTGGGTAATAGTGGATCGGCTCACGAAGTTAGCGCATTTCTTGCCCGTCAAGTCCACCGACACTGCAGAACAATATGCTCAGTTGTATATCAAAGAAAT
The DNA here is from genome assembly GCA_005239495.1 of Nicotiana undulata. NCBI lineage: Eukaryota > Viridiplantae > Streptophyta > Magnoliopsida > Solanales > Solanaceae > Nicotiana > Nicotiana undulata. The sequence goes on from MDKH01177964.1 coordinate 18,797, forward strand.
AATCAGGCTCCAGGGCACTCCAGTTTCTATTATCTCGGATCGAGGGGCCCAATTCACAACTAACTCTTGGAAGAAATTTCAGCAAGGTTTGGGTACGCAGGTAAATCTCAACACAGCCTTCCACCCGCAGACTGACGGGCAAGCAGAGCGGACTATTCAGACGCTTGAGGAAATGTTACGATCTTGTGTACTTGATTTTAAGGGTGGATGGGATGATCATTTTCCACTTATAGAATTTGCTTACAACAACAGTTTCCATGCTAGTATTCAGATGGCCCCATTTGAGGCATTGTACGGAAGAAGGTGTTGGTCTCTGATTGGATGGTTTGAGGTTGGAGAGGCGGAACTGTTAGGACCGGATCTTGTGCATCTAGATATGGAGAAGGTTAGAATCATAAAGGAGCGGTTGGAAACTGCTCAGAGTCGTCAGAAATCCTATTCGGATGTTCGTCGCAGGGATTTGGAGTTCCAAGTAGATTATTGGATATTCTTGAAGGTATCTCCCATGAAGGGGGTCATGCGATTTGGAAAGAAGGGGAAATTGAGCCCAAGGTATGTCGGACAGTATAGGATCGCTCAGAGGATAGTACAGGTGGCATATAGGCTGGAGTTGCCCCCTAAAATGTCATTAGTGCACCCGGTGTTTCATGTGTCCATGTTAAAGAAGGTGATTAGAGATCCATCTGTCATCGTGCCGGTTGAGACCGTTGAATTTGATGAAGAATTGTCATATGAAGAAGTTCCAGTTGCTATCCTTGATAGGCAGATTCGTAAGTTGAGGAACAATGAGATTGCTTTGGTTGAAGTGTTATGGCGAAATCAACAAGTCGAGGAAGCCACATGAGAAGCGGAAAATGAAATGAAAGAGAAATACCCTCATTTGTTTGAATAAGTCAGGTAGTTGTTATGAAAGTTGTCATCTCTAAGTAATTGCATTTTGTGTCATATGTTGTGCAAGGCAACCCCACTCCCCTAATCCCCCTTATCTTATGACTTCTCAACTTTGTGCCATATTTGTATGTATTGTGTTAGTTGAATTATGTGCAACTCATTGAAGTAACTGAGTTATGTGCAATCCGATTGTGTTAACTGAACTATGTGCAACTTGTGAAGTAACTGAAAGTATGTGGAACATGTTGAAATGTGTTTCGGGGGCCCTCTGCCAGGTGGATAGGCCTATTTACAAAGGAAACTCTGGCGAAATTTTAGAAAATATCAGAGTTAGCGAAAATTAGGGGTTGGCATTTTGTGTTTTCATACCCAAGTGATTCCCCGATCCTCATTCGAGGACGAATTGTTTTAAGTGGGGGAGGATGTAAAGACCCGTAATTTTTTTTTACTAAAAACGATGCTTGGATAAGTCCCTCTGTTGATATAATTGTAGGAATTCTTAAATCGGACCATTTTGGAGTGAAAAGTACCCCAGGACTTAGAGGATTTTATTTCTCAGATTTGTGCGGATCTACGAACCACTATGCGATGGCAGATCAGGTATGTGGACCGCATAGTGGTCGCATACTTGGATAGTCTGCTGTCCATTTTGAGGACAGCTATACAGACCAAAATGCGATCGCGTTTCATGAATGGGGTACGTACAGTTGTCACATTCTTGATCTTGAGTTTAGCAGAGGGATTTATGCGGTGCACTATGAGATCGCATAACAGGTATGCGGACCGCATAGTTGCCGCATACCTGGGAAGTCTACTTCTCTTTTTGGCCCAGCTGAGGGCCAATTATGCGGCAGGTTTGCAGACCGCATAACCGAAATGCGATCGCATTCCAGACAGCAAACCTGCATCGGGGCTTCTCATTTTCTAATTTTAAAACCCGACCCCCCAACCTAATAAAACACCCATCCCTTTCATTTTTAACTATAATCTGGTAAATTAGAGAAAATCAAGAGTGAGTTCTTGAGAGAGAAAGTCCCCACCTTCACCAATTTGATTCTCCATCGTCACTCAGGCCTGGAATTGATCGAGTAAGACGTCATCTTCTTCACCATAAGAGGTAAGCTTCCACCCAATTACCCTTAATTCTCAGATTCTAGTTGAAATGAAACACACATAGGTTAGTTCTTGGAGATGGGGTTAAGAGTCTTACACGCATGTAATTAATTTACCATAATCTAGTAAAGGGAAGTAGGTTGGAGTAATCTTCCACTAAAAAGGGGTTATGAAATCTAAAGGAACACATAGCGTTTGATAAAATGCCCAAATGTGTTCAAGACATGTTCATGATTCCTAATTCTAAGTTTAAATGTGTCACATTATGAATTAGATTGAAGATGCTAGAGGGTCCGGTGATTTGTGATAGAAATTAAGGAAAACTCCCGACTCGAGGTATGTATGGATAACTCTAATCTTCATAGGGTACCAGTTTGTGTTTGCTTTCCGGGTACGATTCTCTTATGGATTATCTATGGAATTTATGTGTTCTACGTGCCTAATTGAGAAATCCTTGCTTCTATGCTGTTCCATGTTACTACCATGTTGTTATGCTAGTTGAGTGTATAAATTATGATCATCATGTTCCCTCTTTTACTATGTGTGCGATCCTCTTATATGATGGGTGTGGTAAATGTGAAAGGTTGAATTGATATGAAATATGAATCAAGAGATTGTAATGATTTCAAAATACGAATCAAGAGGTTGAATTGATATGAAACATGAATCAATGGATTGGGTTGTTATGGAATATGAATTAAAGGATTGGATTGACATGAAATATGAATCAAGAGATTCTAATGATATGAAATATGAATCAAAGAATGAAATGATGTGTGATGGGAATCAAAAGACAGAAAATGATAAAAGTGACCTAAAATATCCATGAATCGACAGGAGAATGTCCTAGGGTGAGATTGCCTATCCGTCGGGCCGGGATCGGACTCCAAGCCGAACATATGGAAACATGAAATTGTGATATGATGATGATTATAGCCTCACTGTTTCAGTTGAGATGGCCTAGCCGGTCGGGCAGTGACTGGACTATGTGTGAACATGCCACGATGGTGATATGAGATGTGATGACATTCGGGCCTCACCTAGGATGGCTTAGTTCGGGCTAATAATAACAAGATGAACTTAAAGAACTGTCACACCTCCTTTTTCACTACCCCGGGATTAATGAAGGGTAGTAAGGGAGTTTTTCCAATCAAAGTGACATTATTCGAATTTTTGGGATTTATTTATTTCAGAGTCGCCACCCGGATTTTTTACGATGCTCCGGGACACAGTTTCGTTTTGAAAAATCCCAAACCGAGGAAGTTTGACTCTGTTTTAAGTTGTTTGCGACCATAAATCCGAGTAAGGAATTTTGTTAACCCGGGAGAAGGTGTTAGGCATTCCCGAGTTCCGTGGTTCTAGCGCGGTCTCTTAGCTATTATTATTTGGCCTAAATTATTCGATTATTTACGTGTTCTAGCCTATCGTATGTTTAATAAATCTTTGAAATTTAGCCGCTTTTGATAGGTATGAATTTATCTTGAAAAAACAAGTCACGAGAACGTGCACTCGTTATGCTTTTGTACATGTTACAATTACGCCACATGAAATGCACCCGTAATTACAACACATGATTTTATTATAATTCGAAATTTTGAAGACGGGGACATGAGTTGTCGCACCCAAGTGTAGATTACGTAGTCTAGACTATGGTCGTGACGGTTTTATAATGCCTATTTGAGGCGACGTTCGATTATTCTTCATGTTTTCTATTTGAAGGAGAATTTTAGCTTTAAAATCAATTAGGACGTTTTATGGATTTATCTTGGACAAGTTACGATGGCGTACACTTGTTGTTTTTGAGTACATGGCAAACTCGTCACATGAAATGCACCCGTGGTTGCTACATCTGTTTTATTTGTTTGTAGTTAGGGTCGGGGAGCATGAGTTGCCACACCTGAGTGTAGGTTATGTATAGTTACGAAAAGGCTTATTTGAAGCAATATTGGAATATTCGTTAAGTTTTATAATTTAATCTAAAGGAGGTATCCTTAGCCTATATGTATAAAATCATATAGGAATTAGATTTTCTACCCTAAAGGCAAGTGTTTGGGCTATGACCATGTTTTAGCCCAATTAATTAATCAACCCTTAGGCCAAATCATAACTTAGGCTATTTTTGTGAATCACGCTACTCATTAGCAGATTTGAGTCTCTTAATCAGATCCTATTCTTAGTTTGTCAAAAAAAAAAGAATATATCAACATCAAACATCTCACATATATAGGCACCTACAGATATGCGAAATGCTTCTCAGTCATTGAATTTGCCTTTAATTAAGAAAACAAAACTGGTCATGTACAGCATGCTATTCTCAACAGATTTATGAAAAGGTGATTTCAACCTATGGGTCATCAAAGGACTTTCATCTTTAACATAGCATAGCTATAACTTTTACAACATGCTGAAAGTAGACAGTAAAGGCTATCAGGCAAACGGTTCCTTTTGTTTAAAGAGAAAACTCCGAAATATCAGATCATGCCCACAACCATCAATTACAATAGTCGAAATTTGGATGTAATCATAAATGTTTATACAAATTTTATACAGAATACTTAATAGTGAATAGCTGAGTCGCAATCACTAAGACTTAATAATAAAAGGAATTTAAATCTGGGTTATAAGGAGCTTCGAAATGGGATACATGAGCTCGATTCTGAAGGTACTGTTGGTTTCGAACTTTTCCCACAAATCTATCTTGCAAAAAGCAGCTACAAAGCTGATTTACAAGTTGATATTGTCCCTGACTTACCTCATGAGGCTAAATAGTGTCAAATCTTTCACTTTTCTGGACGAAAATCTTCATACAAAAACAACAGAAATTTCATAAAATAAAAAAGATAAAAGACTATCAGTTATCTCAGGTATATAAAAAAAAAGTAAACAGTACCAAAGCATTACACAAATTCCATGTATCATCTCATCAACACATGAATACTCTGAAAATTTAGAGAAAAGTACTTTTATGACACTGCACATTCAATAACAACTAGAAATTTAGAACAAACTTAGAACTACAAAGCTGAGGCAAACAACACGAAGAAAGAAAACACATCCAGAAACAGAAGAGATCGTATTCCATTTTGTATATAAAAAAAAGTTACCTTAGAGGACATTAAATGAGATCTACATACCTATAGTAGTAGAAAACCAAAAGAAGAAGAAACAGGATAAGTTCTTGGCTGGAGCATAGGAGAAACAACAACAAAATCAGGAATCACAGCAGGAATCCAACCCAGAAATTTTGAGCATGAATAATCAGGCTCTCGAAATCAGAAAAACCAAGGAAGAAACAGGAGAAACTTGGAATCAAAGCAACACACTGATCTTTAAAAAGATAGCCAGATTTTTCTCTTTTTCTACTGAAATTTTTGTGTTCTGAGTAGCTGATGCTATCTATCTCTATCCCCCCAGAATGTAGTAGTCCTTTTTCTTTTATAGTGTAACCTAAGATAGTATATAAAAAAAGCATATTCTACCCTAAAAATCAGATTATTCCTATACTTGGACACCTGTCTGTCCTATCTCAAACCCGATTTCAGTATTTTTGCATGTGCATAATGGGACAGTTGTATAATACTAGAACCTTCTGATGTCCTTTTTTTATAAATTGCACATTTTATCCGTTTAAAATTGATTATTTCAAATACACCCTGAAATTTGACCCTAATCTGATCTTAGAAATCCTCTTAGGACCTTCTAGTATCAGCTAGATGATTTTAATTCCTAACCTGATTTCAATGGTTCCGAAATCATTTGATTTTAAGTTTCTAACCTAATCAATTAATTACAAGTTCTCCTAATTAATTATAAACAAGAAAATTGAGTTTCAAGGATTAAAACAACTACCTAAGAGACCTAAAGTTTAATTAAAACTGATTAAAAGAAAAAATTGTCAAATTAATCTTGCTACAGATTTCATCAAGCAGCTTATTAATCAACTGAAATTGTTCTATTCATCCTAGACTCACACTGTAAGGGGAAAACAATCACAAAAAACAGAATAGTTATGTATTGTAACTAAATCTGAAAAACTGACTCTAATTAACCTATGCAATCAAGATTAATTTAGAGACGAGAATCATCACGCTTCAATTGATGAACACGAATGAACGAAATCATGAGGAGAAACAGAGAGATTGGCCGATAGTGTTTGAACATTATTTCGGAAACATTTATGAGGCCTAATCGATTAATTTAACTAGACGACAGTGATATACTAGTAAGACCATGGATGAAAATAGTATCATAAACAACTTTTACTAATCAGTGATGAATACGACTGTATTTACATTTATATATATATTATTTTTAAAAGAACATAAAAACAAAGAAAAGACAAGAATGGAAAGGGAAATACCAGTAATAGCGGTTTTGGATGAACTCCAAGGACTTGTCGGACTTTTGACTGAAATCCGGCGAGCTCGATGGTGACCCTAACTTGCATGAATCGATGGATCTTGTCAAGAGCCATCGACTCATGTGAGTTTGAGTCACAGAGTCAAGAAAACCTCCTTTAAAATTTTAGGGTTCTTCTTTCCAGATGTTCAGATCCAAATAAAGTCTAAGCCAGGTGATTTTTTGGGAAAATTAAGGCCGGGATGTGGTTAAGGAGGCGAAGAAGGTTATAGGTTTAAAATTTGGGGTTGTTTGGTGGAGCTTTGCCGTCGGAGGCGATTTCCGACCGGCGGAGCACGACGGAGTAATGGTGGAGCCAGGGCGGGGGACGACGGCTCCGGTGAGGTGAAGAGAGAGGAGGGAGAGACGGATGGGGAAGGGGGGGTTAGACTTTGAATTGGGGGTAGGGGGGTGCTTTAGGACAGTTTTATATTTAAAGGTTGTGGGGTTGTGAGTCGTTGGATCAAGAAGATCCAACGGTTGGAGATGAAGCATGGTTTAAACGGGGTCCTTTTGGGTATTGGGGCTGGGGTTGGCCGGTGGGGGTTATGGGGTTTGGGCTGGTGAGTGTAGACAGTTTGGGCCTGGGTATTAGCCCAAGTCCGATTTTAAGCTCTTAGGCTTAATTAACATTACTTAGTTTAATTAATACTAATTCTAATTAAAATTAAAAATGTAACAACTAATTTTGATTTTTTTTTGTCTTGTTATAAACTAATTGTTGAAGTGATTAAAAGTGACACCATTTAATTTAATATTTATATCATTTAAAAAATAAATTTCACAGTTTTGTTTGGGGAAAACGATTAAATTAAGCAATTAATCAGTAAAATTATATTGTATCCAATAATCGACATTTTTGTTGTTATTTTCTTCAATTAGTTACAAATAATATGCTAATTAACTCTAATTCTCATTTTTATCTAATTTAAAGGGAAAATTGATTGATGGAGGATCAAAAGGTGAAATTATGAATTAACGCTTGCGATTTTGAAGAATAAATTTGTAATTTTCCAAATGATTGAGGTTATGCAACCTTAAATTATTTATAAACATTAAAAGCCAAATTATGGTTATAAATGTAAAATTAATTCACCAATAGTACCTAATTCAATAAAAATCATAAAACTAATTAAATTATTGAATTTTTGTAGGATCATATAGTAGATGAAAATCACGTGCTCACAGCTGCCCCTCTTTGTTCGGAAACACGAAGAGTTTCCGGTGAAAGACAAAGTGAGCAACCATAAACGACATAACCCATTCATGTGTTCCGTTGTGAAGCATTTTTGAAATATTTGACAAAACCTTGCTTCAAAGGTTGCCTACATAACCTTGGCTATAAAGGTATCAGGTCAGTGTAGTTCTGGAAGTTTTGGTATCTGGGACTACCGGGAAGCTGTGATTTCGCTGCTGTTGCCGCTGCTTGATGACCTCCTTATTACACCAAAACCAAAAATGAAAAGGACTAAACTAGCCTACCAGCTACGAGTTACCAAATTCCTATCTACAAGTCTTCTGAAGCTTGATCTTGAGTCTTGGTTGTTTATTCACGCAGACTCTGATCTGAACCTTGATACTTGTTAGCTGTATGTGCTGGTTCAATCTTCTTCAGCTTTTCGGATCAAGAAAAGGGCATGCATAGCTTGTGACTTCGATCTGTCTTGAGCAGTCTACATCATTTCCGCTTCTGCACCTTGGGTTTGGTATTCTCTTTTCTTCTTTTCTTTATTCTGAATTGAGTCATCTTCTTTTGGTCGTCTCGAATCCATTGTCCTAAAAATGCAATCTACAAAATCAAAAAGCAAAGCGAACAAAATTTTCTGCCTCAGTTTTCACTAGAAAAAGTTCGTGAGTTATTGTAAGGAAATCTATACTACTTTATTATAAAAAGCGATGAAAAGTCGGGAACAGTGCACCCGAGGTTACTGTAGACTAAGGAGGGGATACCCTATGTCTAAAAGTAAAATCAACTAGGGATTGGCAAAGATCGACAAGTTATGCTGTCGTCAAGAAAAGACCACCAGGTTATGCCGGTGTCTGGGAGAGGATCAACGGGCTATGCCGTTGTCAAGAAAGAGATCACCAGGTTATGCTGGCGTCTGGAAAGGTCAACAGGTTATGTTGTTGCTTGGGAAAGAGAGATCATTGGGTTATGTCAATGTCAGGAAATGATCAACAGGTTATGCTGTTGTCAGGAAACGATCACCAGGTTAGGCCGGTGTCTGGAAAGGTCAACAAGTTATGCTGTTCCCTGGGGGGAGGGATATCTGGGTTATGCCAGTATCAGAAGATGATCAACAGGTTATGCTATTGTTAGAAGGATCATCAGGTTATGTCGGTGTCTTGAAGGGTCAAAAGGTTATGCTGTTGTCTGGGGGCAAAGAGATTACTGGATTATGCCAGTATCAGGAGATGATCAACAGGTTATGTTGTTGTCAAAAGGATCACCGGGTTACGCCGGTGTTTGGAAGGGTCAACAGGTTATGCTGCTACCTGGGGGAAAGGTGATCACTGGGTTATGCCAGTGTTAGGAGATTACCAACAGGTTATGTTGTTGTCAGAAAGATCACCAGGTTATGCCGATGTCCGGAAATGTCAACAGGTTATGTTGTTGCCCGGGCAAAGAGATTACTGGGTTATGCCAGTATCAGGAGATGATCAACAAGTTATGCTGTTGTCTGGGGGCAAAGATATTACTGGATTATGCGAGTATCAGGAGATGATCAACAGGTTATGTTGTTGTCAGAAGGAACACTGGGTTATGCCGGTGTTTGGAAGGGTCAAAAGGTTATGATGCTGCCTGGGGGAAAGGTGATCACTGGGTTATGCCAGTGTTAGGAGATGACCAACATGTTATGTTGTTGTCAGAAAGATCACCATGTTATGCCGATGTCTGGAAAGGTCAACAGGTTATGTTGTTGCCCGGGCAAAGAGATTGCTGGGTTATGCCAGTATCAGGAGATGATCAACAGGTTATGTTGTTGTCAAAAAGATCACCAGGTTATGCCGGTGTCTGCTAGGGAGTGGGACCCTATGTTGGAAAAAAACACATCGGGTTATGCCAACATCAATTAGGGAGTAGAGACCCTATGTTGGCATCAACTAAGGAATGGAATATCCTATGTTGGAAAAAGGTGTGGCTAGGGATTGGAGGCCCTATAATACTTTAGGTTTGAATTGTTTTCAACATCGTTTTCTTCTTTTCATTTGATTTTGAGTGAATGGGGGAAAGAATTTTGGAGAAAACTTCCTTTTTGGAGTTGTTGCTGCAGAGCTACTTCTAGCTCTTGCGCCTTTTCTTTTGGTTACACTTGCATTTTGCACGGTTGTTTTGGGTGACACCTGTTCTTTCAAACAAAGAACAATTTGTTATTTTGAAACGGTGGTTGGTTTTGTGGCCTTGATTTCCGACAGCTTGATCTCAGTTCTTGTGACGAAGATCTCAACCACTTGCTTGCTTTCTGGGGATTGGGTTTCATCTCTAATCCCCGGGACCTTGGCTTTCCAGATTTTACCATGGCGATTGGTCGCGTGGGACCCAACATTTTGTTTCGCCTTTGTAGTTCTTTCACTAGCTTTTCATTTGGATTTCCAGAGTATTAGGGGGGGGGGGCGTTTTGTCCCCTCAAATTCCGCTGCAATGGTTAGTCGCATGGGATTTAACCTTTTCCAACTTTATTTTGCCTCAATCGGCCTTACATTTTTGGCTTTTCCTCCAAGTTTAACTTTAAAGCATTTGGAGCATTTTTAGCTTTTCAGACTTTTGCCAAGAGTTAACCATGTGGGACTCAACCTTTTACTTTGATTGCCTTTGTAGGGGCTCCAATTTGATTTTCTCATTTAGAGAGTTTTGTGTTTAAACATCGACCGCTGCGGCCAGTCGAGATCGACTCGATGCCCCCGATGAGGCTTGGTGCCTTTGGCATGTTGGCTCGCGTCAAACGAGAACCCTGTAAATCAATTTTGCCGTCCTTTCTTTACCTTTTTTTAGAAACAGAGTCAGACGGAAAGGGATTGAGAGAAAAATAACAAAGAAATGGAAACAATGAATTTTGACAAAAAATATCCCTTTCGGGGAAGAGAAGAAGGACTTATCTGGAGTGTACGCGGCTTTCAATGAACATGACATGCGTCTTGGACTGGATGCCTGATGTATATAGCTCGTCACGACTTTTAGCTCGAGGTTGAGAAACCTTTCCCCAGACCATGTCGATATTAGTGACCAATCACCCTCTTTTCGATTAGTAGTGCCCTTTTCGGGTTTTCACCAGCTAACCTCTCTCATTTCTCTTCTCGCCATCTCCCTGTAGTGCTTTTTGCAAGTTTTCACTAACAAGACTCTCGCATTTTTAATTTCTCTACTCATTATCGCCTTATGGTGCCCGTGTGGGTTTTCACTGATAAGACTCTCTCATTTTAATTTTTCTCATTGCTTGTATGAGGTCCAGATAGATGTATCTTCCCATTATGGCTTTTCTTTGCTGATCGATCGGAAGAACTTGACTAGGATTTGGGTAAAAGAATTTGTATCGAATTACAACCTTGGAACTCTCAGGCGAATCATTGTCGAATCTCAACACTTGTCTCCAACTTAAACTCTTGGGGGGAAATGTGGATTTGTATTTTGGTGTGACTGAACCCTAGGGAGAGGCTACCTACGTATCCTTTCGGAATTAAGTCAGACGTAGTTCAGGCTAACATTTTGTTTTTGTTTTGATTTTTGTTTTGTTTTGCTTTTGATTTTCTTTTGATTTTTCCTTTCTCCTTTTTTTTATTTTCCTTTTGATTTTTCCTTTCTTTTTTTTTTATTTTTCTTTTCTTCTTTTTTTTTTTGATTTTTTTTTCTTCAAGTTCTAAAGAGGGTAGTCAAGGAAGAGTAACCGGCTCAAAGGGTTTACAAAATGATAGTGTTTGGGGTGGCATGAATGAAAAGCCTTCATCATTTCGATCATTAGTATCGTCATCACGAAGAGGTCAAACATAATACTTTTTGACTGCATCTGCATTGACAGTCATTTCGGGGTCATTTCCTTCGATGTCTCCCAAGTACAATGCTCCTTTTGGAAGAAATTTCCTTATGATGTACGGACCTCTCCAATTCGGGGCGAATTTTCCTTTCGCCTCTTCGTGGTGTGGGAGGATATGTCTTAAAACAAATTGCCCTACTTCAAAGTTCCTAGGCCGCACTTTCTTGTTGTAGGCGCGGGACATTCTCTGTTGGTACAACTGCCCGTGGCAAACTACGACCATCTTTTTCTCGTCAATCAGAGTTAATTGCTCCAATCGGGTTTTGACCCATTCATCATCCTCAATTTCTGCTTCGACAATAATCCGAAGGGAGAGTATTTCAACTTCTGCGGGTATTACGGCTTCAGTACCATAAACGAATAGATAAGGAGTAGCTCCAACCGACGTATGCACTGTCATGCGATATCCCAATAATGCGAAAGGCAATTTCTCGTGCCATTTCCTTGAAGTTTGAATAATTTTCCTGAGGATTTTCTTGATATTTTTGTTTGCTACTTCAACGGCGCCATTGGCTTTGGGCCGGTAAGGGGTGGAGTTGCGGTGTGTGATTTGGAACTGTTCACATACCTCCCTCATCAAGTTACTGTTTAGATTCGCGGCATTGTCGTTAATGATAGTCTTTGGGATACCAAAACGACAGATGATATTAGAGTGCACGAAATCCACCACTACTTTCTTGGTGACAGCTTTGAATGTGACTTCCTCGACCCATTTTGTGAAATAGTCGATAGCGACCAATATAAATTTGCGCCCATTTGAGGCCCTTGGCTCGATCAGCCCAATGACATCCATTCCCCAAGCAACAAACGGCCAGGGTGCTGACATAGGATGTAATTCTGATGGTGGTGCATGAATCAAATTGTCGTGTATTTGACACTTATGGCATTTCCGGACAAAGTTGAAACAATCTTTCTCCATGGTCATCCAATAATACCCGGTCGGCAAGATTTTCTTTGTGAGGACGTATCCGTTCATACAGTACTTCGTTCATAATCTTTTCGGCTTCTTTGGCATCTATACATCTTAATAGATTCAGATAGGGAGTCCTCTTATACAATACTTCCCCACTTAGGAAGAAACTGCTGGCGAGTTTCTGGATGGTTCTCTTTTTGTCCCCATTGGCCTGCTATGGGTATTCTTTTGTTTTCAAGAATCTTTTGATATCATGATACCAGGGTTGGACATAGGGCTCTACTTCGACCGTGTTGCAATAACCATGCCTTTCCTTGATTTGAATTTCCAACGAGTCGATGTGAACGTTACCCGGATATGGAAGCATCGCAGATAGGGTAGCTAGTGCATCGGCTAACTCGTTGTGGCATCGAGGAATATACCTGAACTCGACAACTTTGAATCGTTTGCTAAGATCTTCCACATGTTGTCTGTATGAAAGGAGCTTAACGTCTCGAGTTTCCCATTCTCCCTGAGCCTGTTTGATGATCAAATCTGAATCCCCCATGATCAATAACTCTTCCACATCCATGTCAATGGACAGGTTCATACCCATTAAACAAGCTTCATATTCGGTAGTATTGTTTGTACAGAAGAACCGAAGGCGGGATAGTGTTGTCCCGTGCGTGAAATCAAAATTGCCCCAATCCCAACACCTTTTGCATTTACAGCTCCGTCAAAGAACATTTTCCAAGTGCTGGTGTCCTCAGAAGTTATCTCGACTGAGTTTACCTCCTCGTCTGGGAAGTAAGTACTTAGAGGTTGGTAGTCGTCATCGACAGGATTTTCTACCAAGTGATCTGCCAAGGCCTGGGCTTTCATTGACGTGCGAGTGACATAGACTATGTCGAATTCGGTGAGCAGAATCTGCCAATTAGCTAATCTCCCGGTGGGCATTGGCTTTTGGAATATGTACTTCAATGGATCCAACCTAGTGATGAGGTAGGGGGTATAAGCCAACAAATAATGCTGGAGCTTCCGAGCGACCCAAGTTAGGGCGCAACAAGTTCTTTCCAACAGCGTATACTTGGCTTCGTAGCTCGTGAACTTCTTGCGCAAGTAATATATGTCATGTTCTTTCTTCCCAGGTTACGTCATGGTTCCCGAGAACACACCTAAAGGAATTTTCTAACACCGTTAGGTATAAGAACAAAGGTCTTCCTGGTTCTGGTGGGACTAGCACTGGCGGGTTCGACAGATATTCTTTGACCTTGTCGAAAGCGTTCTGGCATTCGCATGTCCATTTGATGGCTACATCTTTCTTCAACAACTTAAATATAGGCTCACAAGTGGATGTCAATTGAGCGATGAACCTGCTGATGTAATTTAACCTACCCAGCAGACTCATGACCTCCTTCTTGGTTCTTGGAGGTGGGAGATCCCGAATAGATTTTTTCTTTGTCGGGTACAGCTCGATGCCCCGTCAACTGACTATAAACCCCAATAGTTTCCCAGACGGAACTTCGAAGGGCGCACTTGGCTGGATTTAATTTCAGATCATATTTACGCAGGCATTCGAAGAATTTCCTCAAATGCTGCACATGGTCATCTTGCGTCTTGTATTTAATAATCACATCATCCACGTATACCTCAATCTCCTGATGCATCATGTCGTGGAAAATGGCAATCATGGCCCTCATATATGTTGCCCCAGCGTTCTTTAGACTGAACGGCATGACTCGGTAACAGTAGATGCCCCACGGTGTAGTGAAGGCCGTCTTTTCTGCATCCATCAATACCTGGTGGTATCCAGCATAGTAATCCATGAAAGACTGTACCTCATGTTTGGCACAATCGTCAACTAGGATATATATGTTTGGTAGTGGAAAGTTATCTTTAGGGCTTGCTTTATTCAAATCTCGGTAATCGACACATACTCTGACCTTTTCCATCCTTTTTAGGTACTGGAGCCACATTGGCCAGCCAGGTGGTGTATTGGACCACCCGGATCACTCCAGCTTTTAATTGTTTAGTGACCTCTTCTTTAATTTTGTCACGCATGTCCGTTTTAAATTTCCTCTGCTTTTGTTGGACGGGTGGATAACCGGGATAGGTCGGCAGTTTGTGTACCACCAAGTCCACACTTATAATGGGCATGTCGTCATAGGACCAAGCAAATACGTCTTTGAATTCAAATAGAAGTTGAATTAGAGCGTCCTTAGTTCTTTCATCAGTGTGGACGCTTATCATGGTTTCTCGAACCTCTTCTGCATTACCCAAGTTGACGGGTTCTGATTCGTTTAAGTTTGGCTTAGGCTTATTCTCGAATTGTTCTAATTCTCGATTTATTTCCCTAAATGCCTCTTCTTCATCATATTCCGGTTCTTGATTCATTATTTCAAGGTTAGACAGCGTATTAAGATAAGAGCATGAAGTCCGCAAGCATGTCATGTTATTTAAGGCCGCATTTTTAGGACTGAAAATAAGAAAAATAAGCAAAAATCAGAAATAATAGATGATGAAATTTGATTTCATTTCATTGAATTTGAACATAGAAGGTTTTACATCGGAATTCAAAAAAACAGTAAATTAAAAACACTTGAGTTACACCTTGAAATAACTCATAGTGCAGGAAAGATGGAAAAACATAACTACCGGGACTTCCGCCTGACGGGGAATGGAGTAGCCTTCCAATTATGCAACTTGGCGTTTGGGCCCTTGTATGGCACCTCAGTGGTGCTTGAGCCTTCTCCCAACTGAACCATGTTAGTTTCATACAACATCTGCTTCATGGCCTCCTTCAATCTCTTCAGCCGTAAAGACCTCCTCTTCTTCTTCGACATATTGCGGTTCGATGAAAGTCTCAGTAATATGTGGGACTAGATGAGGTAGGTCCCATCCATTGCTTTTATGGGCGTTGGCCCACTTTACATCTTCATCTTAGACTTGGAAACCTATGCCGAAGAATTTTTCAGCGGTAGGTAGAGAGATCGGTTCAGTGATACCTTGCAAGGACACCCCAAGCCCGTTTCCAAGTTTGTATCCATGTCTAAACATGTCGGTAGCGACCATGAGTGACGCATTAGATAGACAAGGCTGCGGGCACGGAGTACGTTGTTCATGTTGGTCGGCAAGCACAATTTCAAGTGCCTGATAGACAATATGTTCACTCCCTTCTCTGGCTTCTGTGAACACCCAATTTTTGCCCCGCATAGAAATTACTCCTAAAAATAATCAAAAATAATTTTTTATGAATTTTAGGAGTTTTTCTCTATTTAGTTGCATTTCATACATGTTTAATACTTTAAACTTATAGAAAAATTATAAAAAATTGTCACATTTTTATTTCATGCCGTCTTAGGTTTTAACTTGCATTTTTAGGATTTAATTACGTTATTAAATGCATCTTTTAAATAACTAAAAATCAAAGATCGCATTCTTGGGTTAATTAATTAATTAATTATATTAGTCCGTCATTAGATAAAATAAATACATAGGCTAGCCAAGAAATAGATTTAAATTAAAATTTGAACCTAAAGTGGCTAAAAGAATGAGAAAAGAGGGGTGTCCAAATTGGGCAAAAATCAGTGGCCCAGCACCTCAAATTCAGCCCAATTCCCACACCCAAACCCGATCCAGAACCCACGACCCGCTTACCCGACCCGTTTTCCCCCTATTAAAACAAACCTAGACCTAAAATTTAAAAAGGAAGCTAATCTCTAAGACCCCCCCCCCTGATGAGGTTCCCCTCCCCTGTCTTCTTCTTCTCCATCCCTTCCTCACCCATGACTGAAGAACCCAAACCCAAAATAAATTTCATCCTTCATACGTCCTCCTCTTCAAGGATCAAGCAGCCGCCAAATCTTTCTCTTGGCGACACACCACCAAAGAAAAATGGACAAAAATTAGACCCTCTCTTCGTCAAATGCCGGAATCCGGTGAGGCAGTAGTCGCCAGCGGTTGTTGCTATCGCCCTCGTTCACACCCCCTTACCCCTCTTTTGTTGCGACGAAATTCGCTGGAAGCCAGCAAGATCGCAACTCCCATCTTGTTCATTAATGGTGTTTCAAATTTAACAAGATCTGGGCGGTATTGTTCTTGTTTTGCCGGTAAATCGTTCATCCTAGTTCCTTTACTCACTGCTACAAGCGGATGCGGGTGAAGAAAATTCTAAATCAGTTGCCGGCTCGAGCTGTTTTCGGACGGAATTCTAGTCCGACTTTACTGTGTTGCTGTTGTATTCGTTGACTTCTTGCTTAGCTGAGTTCCATTCCTCATTTCAGGCCTCCATTTGTTCATCTTCAGTTTGTTTTTCGTGTTATTAGGTATGTTATTTTTCATTCACAATCCTTTTTTTGAATGTACACATGTAGATTTGAAGTGAGTTTGTGCTTTTGTTGAATTGGTTGTGTGGAATTTGAACTGTTTCGATTCTTATAAAAAAAATAGTCAATTAGAGAGTGGAGGTTTACCTGCTGTGATTATTGTTTCTATTTACTCATGTATGTCATATTTGTTGGGAGAACTGAAATATCTTAGGTGAAGCTCGCTTCTACGCTTCTTTTGCAATAGTAATTGGAATATCTTATTCTTTATTCTTTTTCAATAAAAGATGTTGAAACGTTTGAGTTGAATATAAAAATTTTCTTATGAGAAGGATTGCTTAATCTCATCGGTTTGTTGGTTAGAACGTTAGCCGATTTAAGTATGCTTCAGTTCCGAATTAATTGTATATTCTTATTTTGTTGAATTCAGTGCTTAGAATTTAGTACACATTATGTGATTAGTGGTTTCACTTGGTATTGTTTTGATGATCTCTGATTCCCATGTAAAGAGTAAAAAGCTGGAAAGGAGAAAACTAGTTCATGAGAAAAGCTTAAAATAGTTTTTCCTTCTCTGGTGTATAAAATATTTTAATAAGTGAAAACTCATTAATCCACAATTCACTCTAATTCGGAGCTTCACCAAACCTTAGGAAAGTAATTAACTTAGGATCAATGTTAATTTTTCTTTAGGCGCAAATAATAACTCATCGTGGCTATGGGTACGGTTCCCGTGGCATGGTCACGATACGTAAGTCTCATTCGGGTGTACATTTCATGTGACCCGACAACAACTTCAAACAATGATTAAAATAAACTTGTTAAAAATCGCGGGTGCATTTCATGTGGCGCGGTTTGCAACGTGTACAAAAACGACAAGTGCACGTCATCGTGACTTGTTTCAAAATAAATCCATAAATCTCAAAGTGGTTAAAAATTAAAAAGGTTTAAATGCACAATAGGCTAAAATATGTAAAAATCAAATAATTTAGGCCAAATATTAATAGTTAAGCGACTGTGCTAGAACCACGGAACTCGGGAATGCCTAACACCTTCTCCCAGGTTAACAAAATTCCTTACTCGGATTTCTGGTCGCAGACAAATCAAAACAGAGTCAAATCTTCCTCGGTTTGGGATTTTCAAAACAAAACGGTGTCCCGGATCATCATCAAAAATCCGGGTGGCGACTCTGAATTAATATTAAATCCTAAAACCGAATTATGTAACTTTAATTGGAAAAACTCCCTTACTACCCCTTCACCAATCAGGGGTAGTGAAAATGGAGGTGTGACTGCTCTGGCGACTCTATTGGGGAATCGAACCCAGAATCTCTGGTTCAGGGTTCAAGAACTCAAGCTTGTATAACTGCTATATTTTGGCATTCATTTATCTGATTTTGCAGTAAGAGACTCAAATGTAACCTAAAACTAAAATGGGACCCCTATGAGGGGCAACTTCCACTCTTTTTGTCACTTTTTCCATTCTCGATTACTTTACGAAACTAATGTGCTAATTGCCGCATTTACCGCTTTTACGTTATGTGAACTGTATATAAATTGTGTCGAAACCCTCTTCTCTCTGAGTCTTCTAAATCATCTGGGGAGTGTGCACTTCGTGTGACTTCTTTTCTGTTAGAGTCATATCCAAATTTTAGAACGAGGTACGGACAAGTTGCAAAGCCGGTGAAGCTTCTGTATTCCCAGTACGTTGCCCCAACCTCGGCTCGAGTTGTCCGCTCGGGTAAGCCTTGTCTAGAACAAAATCCCAAGATATAAACCTAGTATAACATAACCTCATGCCGGATCCCTAGTAAGTGCGTTGTTTGCATCACGTGCATTTGACTTAGGGGACTCAACACAGGGGTTGGGTCCGTCTAGGACAGGTACACCCGAAATAAAGGACCATCCTGATGCATCTTATGTGCTACTTGACAGCTGTTTGTTTCGGCATGCATGTTGACCGTCTTCTAGAATAAGAAAGAAAAACAAATAAAAAAAGAGTGAGAGGTAGGTATTCGTAATCTGAAACTCTGTCTAAAAAATAAAATAAGAAAAATAAATAAATGAATGTTCTCAAAAGTCATGTTTCCTCAGTTCCGTCAAAATTGGCCGAACTACGCGGGTCTGATTCTCACCGGATGTGAGATACGTAGGCAAACCTCATATGTTCCGGCCCCCAATAATAAAAATAATTCCACAAAAAAATATTTTCCTTTCATTCCTTCTTTAGGAGTATTTTCTTAGGAAATTTCGAGCAAATAACAGATAAATAATAAAAGTTTCAGAACCCAAGAATATTCTTCATTCAAAAAAAGAAGCAAATCAAAATACCAAAAAATATTTTCTACCTTTTTATTTTCCACAATTTTTAAAAATCTCAAAAATACCTTTTTTTTTTCTTCTTTTTGATTTTAATTAAAACTGGTTATACATATGAACTAAGGCTCATGAAAGAGGTATATTTGAAGAACCGTTGAACTGCTTTATCTAATATATGTAAGTTGACTACAAAGCTTTCATAAAAAAAAATATTTTCTTTCTTGCTTCTTCTCTTTGAATTCCAGTAGCTACCATGGTGTGATCTAATTGTGGATATGTGGAGATGAGAAGAAAATATAATTTCAAGAGTTTATTTTCACATTATTAAACTGTCACTGATAGTTTATGCCTATTTGTTTCCCTGAACATCAATATTCATGCATATAAAAAGATTGTGTTGAACAAGAACTTGGATAGGATGTAAAACGTAAAAGCCCAAAATTCATTACCGGAGGCGAGTTGTTGTGATTGTGTGAGGTGTTTTGTATTCCATTTTGCAACTGATCTTTGTTTCAGCCTTTACAGATTCATATATTTATGTGTCTCCCTCTCTTGATTTGCAATGGAATATTTATGAGGATTTTCATTAGAATTCCCAGTATCTTTGTATGTGTGCCTCCCTTCCCTTTTTCTTTAAATCGTTTGTTCACGAGTTGCATAAGATAATTCCTATGGAGTTGTGCTACTTATAGAAAAGAGATGAAGAGAATTAAAGAAGAGTTTGTACCATCACAACAAAAAAAATTTATTTTGATGTGCAAGAGTCTGAAGCACAAACTTTAGCTCCATGTAATCACTGGTTCTACACTTTCTCTCAACTATCCTTTCGCACTTATATTTAAAGAAAATTCTTATTCTATCAACTAATATTTCCCATCCATGAGTTGCACTTGCATATATTGTGACACAAGACAAATATCAATTGAAACTAATTTGCATAGTTTCTCTGGTTTCCTTATAATGTGATAGATATGCATCGCAATTACTTGGGAAATAGGTACTTGAAATCATCCTGTTAGCATGTTTATTATAAATGTAAATTATGGGCAATGTAATTAGTTTGTGAAGATGGTAATTCTTTTCTTCTCCTGGTCCCTTGAGTTGGTTAGGTACATATGACATCTTGGCTAAACAATCCTTATATGCGTGCTGGCTTGATAAATCTATTTGAAAGGCTTTCGTTGTTGCTACAGGAGTTCGATTTACAATCTCTATGTGTCCACCAAAGCAGCTCACTACTTTGTTATGAGGAATTCAAGAAATGAAGGAGAAGGAACACAGGTACTTGGGTAATGGTGATGCAAATTAACATATATGTGAAGTGTGTTTTGGGTGGCCTACTGCTGCAATGCTTCCTCCTTGCCGACATTTTTGTTTGTGCAAGTCTTGTTCCCTTACCTGCGTTGAGTGTCCAATCTGTCGGACAAAAATTTGCAGATAGGATTTTTTCTTTTACTTGATTTTGTGTTTCACGTGCTTGGAATGTTGGTGCACAAAAGGGGTTCGTTTATTCTTGTCAACTTGCTATTTTCTATGATATTCTTTAATTAGTTCAATTATATGTAAAGTTCTCGCACCGCTATTGGAATGCTATATCATTTTTTCCTGTGTACTTAACCAAGGAACACATGAAGACAAGTAAATCACATTTTCAAGCATGGATCAAAATTTAAAGTTGAACATAAAAATCCAACTCCACCACAGAGCTGGAAATAAGCATGAATAATGCAGTTAATATAGAGGAGAAACTTGAGGCCACTGAACTAGGAATGTTTGGTTTGTATTTTTGGGGTTTGAATGTTCACATGTAAGATGGAATTCATCTCTTCACTGAGGTTCTTGTACATAGCTGTACTTAGTTATCTCCAAGGATAGCGCCTTTTGTGTTTGTATTTTGGGCATCAAACTTGCGCCACTTTCATTTCATTATACTCAAGCGTGAGATCCAGATCCTTAACATCATTCCAGTGAAGAACTCTTTTGTATTGGCATCAAAAAAGAAAAAAAAATTATTCCAAGGCAGTCTTGGGAAGAAGAGATACACTACAATATTAATGGAGTTACACATATAATCAAATCTTTTGCTTTGGGGAGTTTATCATTTGTGTATTTTGGAACTCGTCTACTGGCGAGATTATCAAAAAAAAATTTCTTACAGAAAAATTATATATTTTTTTTCTTACTGAAAGCGGGCTTAGTTTTTACTTTTAGTTTCAACAAAGCTTCTTGTGGGGGAATTAAAGATTATATATTGTGTGCATAGTTTTATATACCAAGAAATTTATGCTATTTAATTGAAATAATATTTGTTTGATGGTTGGAAGAATATCAGTTTAACGACACAATTTATAATCCATCAAGGCGGAATTGAAGCTAAGAAAATGGGTTAATCTTCCCGAACTATGCAAGATCTGATTCATGCGGCGTCATGATACGTAGGCAATCCACGTAGGATTCGATCATAGCCATAAATAAATTGAGTGAAAAAAAATGAATACGAAAAAAAATTGAGTGAAAAATAAATAAAATAGTGAAAAGAAAGTGAAAATAGAGCAAAAAAAAAGTGAAAAAATAACTGAGAAAAATAAAGAGCGAAAACAACAAAAACAGAAAGGAAAAGAAATCGAGATATGAAAAATTCAGAAAAGGGAGAGATAAAATTTGAAAAGGACATTTAAAGGCCGGGATGAAACATGCAACCGTTCAAACACATGGTAGAAGCGTTTAACTGTTAGGTGCATTGCATCCCAATATGCGATTTCCTATATGCTAAATTTATCAAAACTAACAAGGTTGTTTAATGTGCAAATTAGCCAGGTTCTGGTGGTTTGTTTTGTTGGTAGTCCGGATTCCCATCCTTCACAAGTACGAAAGTAGAGATGACCTCCGTCGGTAATCTGCCAAACATCGGTCCTGAGGATAGCCCGTCATCGGCTATTCCGTAGCTGGAATCAGCAACTGCTGAAGAAAACCGAATGTTGCGTCGCCGCATGTTGGAAATGTGGGACGCCTAGTCTAACGGTAGGGAACCACCAACTGTAATCCCTGGTTTCCCTGAATTGATCCCCAGTTCAGGTGGGCTTACCAACATCCTTGTGCCCAACCCACTCATCCCATATGGGCACCCTCTAATGCCGTCTAGTGAACCCGAAATGCCTTCTGTGGATCACCCCCAGGCATCGGATTCAAGGGCACCGCCAGCAACGTTCGTTGTACCACCAATCTCCACTATGGCACATCCAACAGGGCCCAGGACAAAATCATGCCCTCATCACCCGCGATATGAGTCTCCCAGGGGTCAGCAAAGAACAATGAGAAACCCCGAGCAGGAAGAAATGGCTCGGAGGATGAGAAGCATAGAACAAAGCTTAAAAAACATTCAGGGTTTGAGTGGTCAGAAGAGTCTCTCCTACTCCCATTTATGCATGGTTCCACATGTTCACCTGCTGGTTGGTTTCAAGATGCCAAAGTTTGGAAAATATGACGGGCACGGAGACCCGATAGCTCACTTAAAACGATATTGTAACCAGCTGAGGGATGCTAGTGGAAAAGATGAGTTACTAATGGCCTATTTCATAGAAAGCCTCACCGGAATCGCTGCTGAATGGTATATGAGTCAAGAAATTACTCACTGGCATGTGTGGGACGATATGGCCTGAGAATTTGTCCGCCAGTTCTAATATAATATGGACATGCTCCCGACAGGAATTCTTTGTCAAATTTGTAAAAGAAAACCGTGGAAAGCTTTCGTGAAAATGCTGTCAAATGGCATGAGCAAGCTGCCAGGGTAAAGCCTCCAATGGACGAAGCAAAAATGGTTACGGTCTTTCTACAGGCCCAAGAGGCAGACTACTTCCAGAACATGATGTCTGCTATGGGTAGACCATTTGCTGAAGCTATCAAAATTGGGGAGATGGTCGAAAGTGGTTTAGAAACGGGCCAAATTTGGATTCAAGCTACTTTTAAGGCTACATCAGAAGCCGTTCAGAATGGGTCAGGGGGTTTGTTGAAATGAAACGAGATAGAAGAGGGATCCATGATGACTTCGAGCTCGAAGGGGGCCCACAGGGAATTCAACCAATCATATATGCTTTCTAAGGTCCCACAACACTGTGATCCCTATCTAGATGATGTTGTTTATGCCGTGGCACTGCATCCATATGCGGTGATGAACGTGCAATCTTACACGGGGCCACAAAATTATACCCAAAACCGAGCTCCACTTCCCAGAAATGCCCATCCTTACCAAGCTCCATATAATCCTCGACCAAATGTTCCCCAATACAATCCTCGCCCAAGAGAGCCTTTCCAAAAGAATCAGTTCACCCCTATTGGTGAATCATACTCTAGCATGTTCCAAAAGCTGGTCAGGACAGGTCTGCTGCATCCAATGGCCCCAAATCGGCCGAACCCCGAGTCCTTCTCGTACCGGGCTGATGCTAGTTGTGAATACCACTCTGAAGTAGTGGGACATGACACTGAAGATTGTTGGACTCTCAAAAGAGTCGTGGAAGACTTCATCGAGGTCCAAGCAATAGTGCCTAGGGATGAAGAAGACCCTAATGTGATAAATACTCCCCTACCAGCTCACATTGGACCGGTAGTTGGAATAATTTGTGAAGATGAAGAATTTGGTCCGGCTGTCACGACCCAAAACCAGTCCAGGTCATGATGGAGCCTAACGGCGAGGTTAGGCAAGCCAACGAACAACAATAACAATGCAAATGCGGAATACAATAACAACATGGGGTAAGGCCATAGGAACAAGCTGAACCACAGCTAGGCCCAATACATAAACAACCCCGATAACTACAAGTGTGTGCTAGGACTAGTGTCACAGTGTCAACGAACGGCTACATAGATACAAAAACTGAAATATACATATACAAAAATATACAAGCCGCAGTCTGGAATAAAAGACTGA